>JANHJO010008866.1:0-10317 GCA_032468235.1 Pseudoxyrhopus heterurus | reverse complement strand
GGACAGGAAGGCCTGGAGGAACGTTGTCCATGGGGTCACGATGGGTCGGACACGACTTCGCAACTAACAACAACAATAAAACATACAAGCTTTTAACAGCTACATGTAAAGACAGAATAATATGCTTATATTGTGGAATAACAGTGATCCTTATACCACTAGGTGGGGTAGTAATTGCATCTAAAGAAGACTTCCAATCTAGTTTCAGTATCAAGGCTTTACCTAGCGTGTGTTACAATACTTTAATAACAATAAAAAATTATAATAAGAATGTTCATATGATCCTGTGCAGAGCCTAAATTTGATCACAATCAAATTTAAAGGAAGATTCCAGTAGACAGAATCTTGCTTTGAAAGTACACTACAGAATCTTGTATCTTCACAGAATTCTCAGTCCTAGGCATTATTTAAAATAATCTACCATTTCAGATCAATTACAGACCAATTATTGTTTTAATAGCTTCATTTCCCCATAATAATAAAATAAAAGAAGGAATGTTTTTAAAATTGGGTTGTAGAGTGACAAATTAAGGCAATATACACAATGGTTTGGAATTGATGCTGTATAAGATTTCTGGTGGAAAGATTCAAAAAATGCTTCGGTAATTCTGAAACCTCTAGATAAGCTTTTCCTAGATCAGTTTCACTTCACATTCACATGTTACATTTTCTTCCCCTCCAGTATGCTGACTTGTATGAGCCATCTGAAACTGTTTGTTCTGACAGTTTACTCATTTATATTTACTGTCTTGGTTGATTAGACTTTTTAATTCCCACAAATATATAAGAGAATAACAGAGTTGGAAGCGACCTTAGAGGTTTTCTACTCCAATTCCCTGCTCAGACAGGAAACCCTATATCATTTCAGACCAATGGTTGTCCAATCTCTTCTTAAAAACTTCCAGTGTTGGGGGGTTCACAACTTCTGGAGGCAAGTTGTCCCACTGATTAATTGTTCTAACTGTCAGGAACTTTCTCCTTAGTTCTAGATTGGTTCTCTCCTTGATTAGTTTCTATCCATTGCTTCTTGTTCTGCCTTCAGGTGATTTGGAGAATAGGTTGACTCCCACGTCTTTATGGCAACCCTTTAGATATTGGAACACTGCTATCATGTCACCTGTAGTCCTTCTTTTCATTAAACTAGACATACCCAATTCCAGAAACTGTTCTTTCTATGTTTTAGCCTCCAGTCCTCTATCAGGTTCCATTCTGGTTTTCTCCGGTTTTTATCATTCATCTTTTTCTTCCAGTTATAACCTTTGGAAGTAGGATCTTAAAATGGTAAGCAATATGCTGAATGATTATTTTTTACACATTGTAAGATGAAGAATTAGCAATGCAAAGACAAAACTACTGATGTTTGCTAACCATTCCAGAATTCATCAGTAGTAACCAATGACCTTGAAATTGAACAAATTAAGGTATTTAAATATCTTGAAATTGCCTTTCAGGCCTCCAATGAGAGAACTGCTCATTTATGTAATCCAAATAATCTTTGGTAATTGGAATATTAATTTAGGGTAACCTACTTATCCCTGTTACCTTAAAACTATTTTCTGCCAAAGTATGCTCTCAGTTTTTGTACAATGCACAGTCAACATTTTAAAGAATTATCTTCCAAATTCCAGCTCAGTGCTTCAAAGGTGTAAGCTTGGAGTACTGTAAGCCTGGAGTAATTAAGCTTGACTCCCAATATTTGTTTGTTTGCTTGGTTGTTTTCCTTATTGGTTAAAATTAATATTTTTACCCATCCTTTTGACTCTTCTGACAGTAGAAGATCATTTCAATGCCAAATGGAAAGCTATATTCTTATGGATTCTCTTGGAAAATCTGTCTGCAGTTCATACAGGCCAAAAACATGTCCTTGTCATGGAAAAATAATTAAGTCAGTCTCATATGCCCAGAAACATATTTCTAAGAAGCTATTTTTTTTCTGTTTAAAACTGTAGGATTTTTAAATCTGACAGCCTTGCCATCAGCTGTTTTAGAAGGCAGACATAAGAAAACACTATATGATGCCTGTATGTACCATGTGGCATAAGACCTATAGATACATTGCCTGTATTCTTCTAAATTATGGGATTTCTTGAGAGTTTAAATCTCATTGTATTTATCCTCATATATAGTAAAATATTCACAATATATTGATCTCTTTTATATGCAAATTATTTTCTTCAACCAATCACATGTCAACCCACTGTAGGTCACTAGGTTTCATTAGACTGTCTTAAAAATAGCGGGATTTGGCATTTAATTATTTCACTCACTTATGAGATAAGAAATATCAACTGATGGACAGAAAAGATTATGTTGAAATACACTTCCTGCCAAGGAGGTTTATGTTTCTCCCTTGACTTTATTGCTATTGCTATTAACATTGAATGTTTAGCTTTAAGACTGCTTTAGTTTTGAATAATCTTATGATTTATGACTCTTTTAGGTTCATAGCTTTAGGTTAATAGTGCTTTGTCACAATATTTTATATATCTAGGAAGTCAGTTGAAATATTGCTTTCTGATTTGCATTTATTTTGCTAGTTGCCTGTTCTGTTTTATGCTGCTCATCTATATATATAAAAGAGAAATGTGCGTATGTATGTTTGTATGTATGTCCTGAATAGGCTCCTACACTACTGCACCAATCATGGCCAAACTTCCCACACACAAACCTTGCACTCCAGAGATCAGCACTGTGCGGGTCACGAACCACGTTGGGGCTTCTTTCACCCCCAAAATTGGTGCCAAAGGGTACCCCCCCAACAAAACCCTAAATGTCTACTGTGCATGCTCAGGAATGGCCAGAAAGGAACTTCCCCTTTGGCTGGGGACGACCGGGGGTGGAAAAGCCAGCGGTGGAGGCAGCAGGACATGGCTGCCGGCACGAGGTTGCAGCAGGGGGGGCCAGCGGGGACGGAGGAGGCAGAGGCGGAGGCGGAGGCAGTGGGACCACATGGGACCGAGCGGGCACAGAGGAGACTGTGCCGGAATGAGATTGGAACGCCTGGGGGCGACTGGCAACCCAGGAGCGACCACCAGGGCCAGCGTTGGAACGCCAAGGTTGGAACGGCTGCCGGGACAAGGTTGGAACGGCGGGAGGCCAGCGGGGATAGAGGAGCCAGTGGCGGAGGCAGCAGGACCACATTGGAATAGCTGGCGGGACGAGGTTACAGTGGGGGGGCCAGCAGGGACAGATGAGCCAGCGGTGGAGGCAGTGGGACCACATGGGACCGAGTGGGCACGGAGGAGACTGCTAGGGCCAGCGGAAGCTGTGCAACAACTACACCCGGGCAAGCCAGGTAACCAGCTAGTTTCAAAATAAAGACTGAATGACTTTTGAAAAGAGTTTTCAGGAGAACTAAGAGATACAGTGAATGCTTTCATTTTTTGCATGGCTTAAAACATTCATTTGCCCCTTAAAACTCATGTATCCAATTATGGTATCATTAGCAAGTTGTTTACAGCCCGGATCACACCTTTTACAGTGCTGCCTTATGGAAACACTTTCCACCCCCATTAGAAAACAGATTTCCCTTTCACTGCTGAAATGGACTCAGCCTGTGAACGTAAAGAACTGATATTATATTCTTATAGGTATCTTCAAAGCGATATTATACTCTTACAAAGATCTTCAGAACTCTTGCTAGTTTTGGAACATTCTCAACCCAACTCCTTCTAAAACAACAAGTTTTAGTGAAACAGTGAAAGGCGTTTGGGTCAGAAATTTCTTAGTATAATCCATTCTGTCTCCTTTGAAAACAGAAATAGTTATTATTAGAATAACTATTAATAGAAATTAGCCATCCTAAGAAAATTGATGCTTTTGCATTTGAGACCTAATTTTCAGTGAACAGCTGAATAACCACACAACCTTCATATTTCAAAAGCTGCGTTTTTGTGTAGTTGCAAATTTACAGGATGTTAAATGTTTAAAAAGAAGGAACTTAGGAACTACAACTTTTAGTTGTAGTTTTATATACAGGTAGTTTTTGACTTACGACCACAACTGAGCCTAACATATATGTTGTTAAGTGTGACATTTGTTAAGTGAGTTTTGTCCATTTTATGACCTTTCTTGCCACAGTTGTTAAGTGAATCTCTGCAGTTGTTAAGTTAGTAACGTGGTTGTTACTGAATTGTGGTGGTGCCATGGTTAGAATGCAGCATTGCAGGCTAATTCTGCTGACTGCCGGCTGCCAGCACTTTATCAGTTCAACTCTCAATGGCTCAAGATTGACTCAGCCTTCCATCCTTCCAAGATCAGTAAAATGAGGGTTCTGATTATTGAAGGAAATATGCTGACTCTGTAAACCATTTGGAGAAGGCTATAAAGCACTGTGGAGCAGTATATAAATCTAAGTGCTATTGTTATTGTTAAGTACCGTATTTTTCGGAGTATAAGACGCTCTGAAGTATAAGGCACATTCAGCTTTTGGGGAGGAAAACAAGGGGGAAAAAATCTGCCTCTGCCTCCCAGCAATTTGTCTTGCGTGCTGAAACCTGCTTCAGCTTCAGCACTGCCTGATTCTGCATGAGCAGCTGATTGGTGGGTGGATCAGCCTCCCGGAATATCCCCAATCAGCTGTTATGAACAAGGGGAAAAAAATCTGCCTCTGCCTCCCAGCAATTTGTCTCCTGTGCTGAAGCCTGTTTCAGCTTCAGCACAGGAGACAAATTGCTGGGAGGCAGAGGCAGATTTTTTTTCCTGTTTCAACTTCAGCCTGATTCAGAATGAGAAGCTGATTGGTGGGTGGATCGGCCTCCCGGAATACCCCCAATCAGCTGTTGTGAGTGCGTGCGCACTTGCTTCGCTCGCATGTACCACTTTGGGGCTGATACGCTGCTTGTACCATGCAGCTGATCTTCTAAGGAACAGGTGTGGTTCATCACGTTTTCAGGCAGAAATCGTGATGCATGGAGGCGGCGTGGAGGTGGCGATGGTCTGTGGCAATCCCTGGAACAGGTCTAAAATGCGATGTGCAGAGGGCGAAAATGGCTGCTGGGCAGGGCTACATTCAATGTATAAGATGCACCCTAATTTTCAGCCTTTTGGTGGGGGAAGTGCGTCTTATACTCGGAAAAGTATAGTAAATCTGGATTCTCTATTGACTTTGCTTGTCAGAATGTGATCACATGACCCCTGGACATTGCAACCATCATAAATATGAACTAGCTGCCAAACATCCAAATTTTTATCATTGACTGTGGGATACTGTAATGATAATAAGTGTGCAAAACAGTCATAAATCATTTTTTTCAGTGCCCTTGTAACTTTGAACAGTCACTACACAAACTGTTATAAGTCGAGGACGACCTGTACACAGCTTTCCTTCTACTTGTGATAAGGATAGATTGTTACAGACTGGAAAGCTAGCAACTTCAAACTGATGAAAAAAGAAAAGGATTCAATAGAACATTGCTTACATTCTGTATGGTACAGTACTTTGTGGCAAATATAAAGAATCTGGCAGACCACCAGATGGCACTGATCTCCTTCTAATGAGAGAAAAGTTGCTTTTAAAAAATTACTTTAAAGATTTACTTCAAAATGATAGCAAAATATAGTGCCTGAAAATGTGCAGGGAAAACAATGACACATAGAATAGATACCTTCAACTTAGTGTGGTTTCTAGTTAGCCATTTAACCTCTTTCTTCCCAACTAACAGATCTGTGAGTCAGACTTTCCCTGTGATTCAATTTACCTTCATTAGTTTCTTTTTTTCTAGAAATTTGACTTGTGCTGAAAGGATATTTCTTTTCTCTCTACATTAGTATATAGTTTCTTACTTGCACAGTTCTGCTTTTCGTTTTCAGAAGAAACAGTAGAGGGAGAGGCTTGTGTAAATCTGTCTTTTTCTGCATGCCACAGCAAGCATCTTTCTCACATAAAAAAGTGAATTCAAATATTGCGAAATCTGAGTCTGACTGACATGAGAAACTGGGAAGGGCTTGTTTTATGAAGGGAATGAAGGACAGCATTCACAACACCTCTAGAAGGCTCACTCCAAATGGCCTGAATAAGCTTCAGAGTGGGATATGCAGCTCAGTATTAAGAAGCATAGAACGATGTATGTTGACATAGAAAAGCCAGCAGTATATTAGTGGGATCTGAGGGGAACAAACATCAGATAGTCCTCGACTTACGACCACAATTGAGCCCAAAATTTCTGTTGCTAAGTGAGATATTTGTGAAGTGAATTTTGCCCCATTTTACAAACTTCCTTGCCACAGTTGTTAAGTGAATCACTGCAGTTGATAAGTTAGTAACCTGGTTGTTAAGTGAATCTGGCTTTCCTTTGACTTTGCTTGCCAGAAGGTTGTAAAAGGTGATCTCATGACCTTGAAGCACAGCAATGGTCATCAGTATGAACCAGTTGCCAAGCATCCGAATTTTGATTACATGATCATGGGGATGTTTCAAAGGTTGTAATTGTAAAAAATGGCCATAAGTCACTTTTTTCAGTACCGTTGTAATTTTGAACGGTCACTAAATGAACTGTTGGAAGTCAAGGACTACCTGTATTGCAACTGCTTTAAACTGTTAAAGACAAGTGCTATGTTGATGCTGCTACACGTTGCAAAGCACTGTTTGGAATTAAATTCAGAAGTATTACATAGCCAAACTGTTTATTATCTCCTGAATCACAATTGGTTGGTGATGGTGGAAGTCTGGTGCAAGCTTGTGAGCTTCTCAAATGCTTGCGGTGGACCTCTATGCGAGACAAAATAGTCTCTGTATAGTTCTTTCATCTCCTGGGTCACAAGTATTTTATCTTCCATGTTGTGAATGTAGATGCAATCCTATCTGGCCTGAGGGGGGAAATATTTATTTTGCTGGTTTCCATCTTCAGAAGCCGTTAATTGCGATCATTCTAATGTATTTGCTGTCCATGTAGGTTTTCAATGTCAGTGAACCACAGTTTGAGAAGAAAGGTATCTGACACAGTAAAGGGTAAATGCTAATGTCTTCCTATATATGATTTACAGGTTCTGAAATAAAGAGCAGATTTAGACCTGTCTGGGCTTTGTCTGCAATTTCCTTCAAAAAGCCCATCATTGTGAGCTACATTGGACCCCTTTCCTAGCATTCAAAGACTAAAGCTGCCCAGGGCGAATAGCTTTTAGAATTACTAGAAGGATTGCATGTGCAATTACAGTTGATCTTTCTTCTAATATTGGAGTTACAGCTCCATCAGGATCCGAAACTGAACCAGGCAGATTTTAGAAAGCTTGACATCCTCATTTCTCCTAGCCAGATCTTCATAGTATCTGCTATGTCTATTCTATTATCAGTCACTGGGTTATCTATTGAATGATCTTACCGTAGACAGCTGTAGTGTTTACCAACAGCAAGTGCAGACCAAGAATTTAACTACTTGGACCAAATCAGGGGAAACTAGCTTAGAAAAAGGGAACTGTATCAATATGCAGTTTTTATTTCTCCAAGGTTGGTCATCAGACTTCCTTCTGCCTGTTATGGTCCTATTTCAACCCACGTTACCATATCCTTGGAGGATCACAATGCCTACAATCTTTCTCTGTCCTGATCTGTCCCAGTTTATTTTAATGGGTGATTCTCAACATATTAAGTAATTGTGGCCTGATGTTTTTTATATCAACAGAATAACCTGCAATCATAACAGACCAAAATCAGCAAGAGGTCCCATTGTCTTGAAATAATGAATCAATTAGCATTTACACTAAAATTACTAAAATAGGTTTAATATAGTTTAACCAGCCTGCTTCTTTATAAAACCAAGGAAAATAATTGAAAGAAACAAAAAATCCTGTTTCCCCTGTGTACATGATATGACCCTGACTACTTCGAATTAATGCCTCATTCATTGAATCCTTTGCCCTATCTAATGTTAAGTGTAGTCCCACACTTACCCCAAAATCTTATTTATTAAGGAAGTGAGGTAAAAAATTTCCTGAACTAAACTGTTTCATTGTGTTCAGTTTGACTTATTCATACTTAAATTCGTATAGTGTTACATACAGGGCATTGATTGTAGATGATCTATCTTTGTTAAATCAGTTAACACAATTTGTTACTGGATAGTCCTTGACTTACGAACCTGTTCTAAAGTTACAATGGCCTGGGCATCCTCTGTGGTCACGTGCTCACATTTTGGGTGCTTGGCAACCAGGCTGCATTAATAGCAATAGCAATAGTACTTACATTTATATACCGCTTCACAGTGCTTCCTCACTCATTAATGGCCATTTGCAGCATCCTGTGGTCATGTAACCACGTTTTTTATGATTATTTTGCCAAAATCCAGCATTTAATTCTGGTTTTGGCAAAACAGTGCCCATCGTGAACCATTTGTTTGCTTAATGACCGCAGCATTCGCTTAATGACTGACACAAAAATGATAAAATCATGTTGGTCACATGACCACCCTGTTTTATTACCATCATGTCTTATGACTGTAATGGCAGTTTCCATTACAGTTGTATATTAAGGAAAATCTGTACTACGTGTCATTCAAGTCTACAGGAGGTTACACTTAGAGCATGTAAGCACTGTGGAATATAATGCCTCATCTGCTCTCATCCATATGTTTCTAACAGCAGATTGTTGTCTCTTGCATTGAACCTTGTGGCATAACTATACTTGAACACTCATCTCAAGAGTCTGTTTGTAACAAACAAGGAAAGTGGCTTCACCAGTGACTTATAACCTATCTACACAATCCTTAGCAATGTAATTAATCACTAGTTTGAACAGTATTGCTTATATCAGATACATCTTGTATGTTTCCTTATGCAGTCTTGAATTATAATTAGAATTTTTTTATACAAAACATGTTTCTCAGTCCATTCAGTACAGTTTAATGCTTAAATAGTTGTTACGAAAGTTACAAAAATAGCTTTGAAAACTGAAGTTACATGGCCTTTCCCTTTTTTGAGTCAAGTACTCTTTCTCTAATTTGGTTTTAGCTATTTTCTGGTTTAGCAGATTACATTATCAAAATAAATTTCAAGAAGCCCTTGTCATTTTCATATTGTTACCTTCCCAAGAATATATCCAATATTTTAAAAAAAATTATTTCAATATATGCACATATATATAACTTCTGGATTTTGGAACCAAACATCAAAACTACCAACTAGAAGCAAGAATGTACTTTCTGTAACTTTCCTAGCTTTTCAGCTCCGTCAGTTAGTTCTCTCTGTTTTATCCAGGACTCTTTATTCTAAAGATAAATTTATTTTTCAAAGGAATAAAAGACATGAGTGAGGAAACAAGACAACTCAGTCTAAATATTAAAACATAACAAATGTGGGGAGAAAGATAAATTATTACAGGAAAGAGAACAAAAAGAAGATCTGGAACAGAAAGAAACAATCAAAAAAGATCTCAGTGTACTGTGAGTGCGTGGGTAGATGACTAATGTCTGAACCTCTGGGTTATTCTAGGTTCCAAAATTCCTTTTAGATTTTGATTTGGGTAGTTTCTATATATTGCTTTACAAATGTGTGACATTTTAAGTAGATTTACACACATTTAGAACAGTTTCAGGCCTGTTTAAATGTCAGAAAAGCATCAAAATGATCTTTGTGCTGTCCTTCAGTTTTTTATTCCACTGCTAGAAAAGCAAAACCTGAGAAAACCAAAAAGAAAATGGCTTCCAGTGGGAAGAGAAGAGATGGACAAATTATTCCGTGCAATAACCTGAGCTAGCTTAAATTTAATTTTGTTCTAAAAACTGTTGAAGGAGAGGATGCCGTCCCAAACCGTGGCAGAATATAACAAGCTATTATGCTGCTGTATTGAATTTCATAAAATGTTATGGTTCAAAGGAGCTATCAACACAAGAAATGAGAGAGAATCCTTTATCATTTTGATCTTTATGTAATGTGTTATACTGTTGACTATACCAGAGATGCTCTTTCACCTACACTGGCAGCCAGTACATTTCAATCCATGCTGCAACCTAATATGTTTTGTGCTAAAGCAGGCCATTTAAAATATCAGTTGGGGATCAAGATGGCTGTCTTCCAGTGGAGACATACAAATTGCAGGAGTGCATATCATTGTTTCAACAATACTGCTTAAATTTCTAGACCACCAATTGGCTATTTTTCATCATCCTGGTTCTCCTGCTCCATCAGGATAAATAAACTGGCTAGGGATTTTGTATCACAGCCAAATTTCCACTTTGTCTGAAGGGATACTGTAGTTTTTATTTTATTTAACAGAGTCAGTTTTCTTGATGCAAGTTAGCGGCATATTCAAGAAGCTGTGTGGCTCAAGTGGTAAGATCACTGTACTGCAGTACAGCAGATCAGCAGTTTGGCTGATCGAATCCC
>JANHJO010008864.1:10825-24900 GCA_032468235.1 Pseudoxyrhopus heterurus | reverse complement strand
TAAATTGCAGGCAGCTGGGAGCTGAATACTTAATTACTTAAGTACAGCGTTCTTAACTGCTACACCACTCAAGGCTCAAGGCAACGCAGCTGCATTTACACCATGCATTTGCCCCCAGTCTTAGCAGTCAGGTGTGAAGCTTTAATTTTGCCTTAGATATGTTGTGGCTTAAAGTGTTGCAGGAAGCCTTAATTCATGGTTCCGCTCAATTGCTCAAGCTCAGAAAACGGATCCCTTCAGTAACCAGCAGGCTAAGCTGCCGCTTGAACACGGCCATCACACAAATATGGGACTTGCTTTATCCGACACCTGGATATTTCACAGCCCATTCAAGTGCCTTGGTGTAGAAGCGTGGGGGTTGTGTGAACTCTGCCATCTTACAGTAATTGTATCTGGACTGTTTCTCTGCCCCTTCTGATCACCTCCTGATACGCTGCTTGCCCCCCCAAGGGCCAGTGCGTCTGAATGGTCTAACGGGCACGAGGTTGAGCTTCACCTGTTGGGCAAAGGGGAGGGGGAGGACCGGGGCGTCCCTCAAAACCTTCTGGGGTGACCCTACTCCCTCGCCCATCTGCTTTCAGACACCTGCATGCCAAACCCCTGTAGGAACGGAGGGACTTGCACAGAAGAAAGGGGGAGCCCCGGCTGCCTCTGCCTGCCAGGATACGGAGGGGACGCCTGTGATGTCAGTGAGTAAATGGGGCACAGAGAGGGCCAGACCCCCAGGGAAGCTGGCCAAGGGTCTGCCAGGGGTGCAGAGACTGAGCTGCTCTCAAGGTTGAACAGCAGCCGATGCCCCTAATTGAACCAGAGGGGTGGGGAGACGTCCAGAAAGGAAACCCCTGGGGGGGGTCATGTCACAGATCTCCAAACGGCAGCAACTTCTCTCTTTCCACTTGCCAGCCCCCCTCCCTGGAGATGCTGCGCTATTCTAGGTCCTGTTCATGGCAATCCCGGCCGTTCCTCCTCCTTTCAAGACAAACGTCCTTCCACCAAAATCGGAGGCCTCAGGATTCATCCTGGCTTCTGTTTCTTTCTCCAGGCCTGAGGAAGTGCCAGCCCGGCTGGGATGCCTTCCAAGGATTCTGCTACAAGCACTTTTCTGCCCGGAGGAGCTGGGAGGATGCCGAGACGCGATGCAGGGAGCACGGGGGGCACTTGGCCAACATCATGTCCCCAGAGGAGCAGAGCTTCATCAACAGTAGGGGTCTTGGATCAGTCTGGAGCTTCAGGGCTGGTGGGGATTGTCCAGCTCTCGTGGCTGCCTGAGCAAACCTGTGGGTGTGTCCCCTTCACTGAGGGCCCTGGACGCCCATTCTTCTGCGTCACCTTCCTGGCCTGTTGGTCTCTCCGCCTGTGCAGTGGGAAAGGATGGGGGATGGATGCAGGGGTCCCCAGGAGGGAAGTCAGCTTTCATTGCTCTGGTTGCTCTCGATGTACCCTTCCGTTGTCTGGGGCCAGAGCAGGGTGGCTGAAGGGCGTTTTCCCCATTGCTGAAAGGTCCCTTCCTCAATTCCAGATCAGTACAAAGAATATCAGTGGATTGGCCTGAATGACCGCACCATCGAAGGGGACTTCCAGTGGTCTGACGGGAGTCCTCTGGTAAGTGGAGCTCAGAAAGCTTCCTGAGCTCTGGGAAAGGGGCGACTCTGGAGAACTCGGTCTTGCCAAAGAAGCATCTGCCGGCGTCTGCAGAGACCTTGGGAGCCCTCGGAAAGGAGGCCATTAGGATGGAGAAAAATCACACGGGTGGGGTCTCCCAAGTGGGAGGGGGCCTTCATCTCTGTGCCTGTGATGCCTCCGCAACTTGTGTGGTCTGAGCTGGAGGGGGGGTCTTAGCCCCCCTGAGGTTTCTGCCTGTTGTGTCCCATCCTAAGTGGGCGTATCCTTCACATTTACTAGCAGACCAAGCAAAAAGGCAGACTCGTTCAGCCTGCCCTGTCTACTGAAGCTGGCTGTACTTCTCGGGCAATTCAGGGTAGAAAGCTGCAGGTTTTAAGAAAAATGGCTTCCCCCACAGGGGATGATGTCGCAGAGCAGCCCAGCTGTTCCAGGCTGGAAATAGGAAAAGTCCCTCCCTCCCTCTCTGCATGAGCTGAGCATCCTGGGCAACCTTCGCCCCTTTGCCAGCCTTGCCCGCACGAGCAGCCCAGACCTGGGTGGTTGACCTCTCTCTTTCTCTGCCTGCTCTGGAAGCTGTACGAGAACTGGCACGACGGGCAGCCTGACAGCCACTTCCTCTACGGAGAGAACTGTGTTGGCCTGTCCTGGAGAAAGGATGGGAAGTGGAGTGACGTGCCCTGTGGCTACCATCTGCCCTTCACCTGCAAAATGGGGCTGAGTGAGTATCCAAGGGGAGAAACCCAAAGCAAGACCCCTCCTCTCCAGGACCCTTTAAAAGACTAAGCTAAAGGCAAAGCAGTCAAGAGTTGCACACAAGAATTCATGCTGGGCATCTAAGCTCATCCTTTTTCACAGGCCTGATGAGGCTTTGGGTGTGACCTACCTTCGCTTGCTTGGCAGGGAAGATTGTGCATGTGGGGTCCCTGGCCCAGATACTAGGATCAGCCAAGAATGGGCCTTGTTATCCCCCTCTGGCTGAGGCTGCTTTGGACACCTGTTCAGGGCAATTTGGCACTTATGGTCCAATGCCAGCCATCCCCCAGCTGCACCCAAATACACCATGCTAGGCATTCCACCCTCCCAGCTGTTGAGCAGGGGACACGACTGACCCTTGGACTTTTCTCCCAGTCTCTTGCAGCTCCCCTCCCAAAGTGGCTGATGCACAAATATTTGGCAAACCAAAGCAGCGCTACGAAGTCAATTCCGTCCTCCGATACTGGTGCCCAGAAGGCTTCGTTCAGCACCGCTGGCCCCTCATTCGCTGCCAGGAGAATGGCCAGTGGCAGCAGCCGCAGTTTGCCTGCAGCCTCCCGGAGTCCTAGAGGCCGGCTGCCTCTGCCCAAGTGCCCTGGGAACTTTGGACAGCTGGGGACATCTCGGGGGGGGATGGAGCCTGGGAGGCCAGAGCAGCGTGGGCCAGGGGTGTAGGGGGAAGGGGCTCCACTTGTTGCCATGGGAACTGAGAGGTTCTAGAAGTACAAGGCAGGGGAGGGAGGGGCAAGCCTCTTTCTACCGAGAACATGAGAAAGGGGGACATGTATGTTAGAGGGTGCTTTGCCCCCCTCTTCCTCAATCTCCTGCTATAAGTGATGAGCTACCCACCCCCCAAAAATCACAGGGCAAACTAAAAGAGGCTTTTAAGATTCATGATGTAGTACAGAGGGAGGAGAATGTGGTGCCTTTTGCTCTTACTCATTTTTCTACATTATTATATGTGTACATATAAAGATAATCTAATAACTAAAGGTTCTTTAAACATACTTTTTAAAGGGTGTCCTTCTTTCTCCCACCTCACTTGGGGGCTGCCCTTCTCATCTTACAGCTAACTATTCAGAACTCTCCCCAAGAGCTTTGGTTCCCCCCCCCCCCAAGTAGAGTGAATGGTGGGGAGCATCCTGCTTCTCCGGCTGACGGACTCTGTCCCTGGGAAGCAGGGGCTGGGGACTGGCTCAAGACCACCCGATGCATTCATGGCCCCTCATTTGGGGGGAATTCCCTCTTCGCCCTTTGCAATCCAAGGAATGCTTTCTGAATATTTTGGCCCAGTTATCCAACTATAGCCCTCAGGCTACATATCTTGTGGATTATTTTTAATAATTGTTTATCTTGTTGCATCACGGACAACTTATTTCACCATGTTGTATCCTTTATCACATTTGCAAACAGAATGTCCATAAAAAGTATAATGGACAAAATAACACATAATATTTCTATTATAACTTTTTTAATTAAATAATGTCAGTGAAACCAAGAAGTTCCCTATTTCAATGGAGAAATTGGAGCTGGTAACCTAGTTTGTTAAGGGCTTTGAAGTATACATGTTGCTCTGTATCATTGCCTTGTCATTTTTTCTTGGCAATGTCCAGGCAGCATTTCTTATATTAAAGGATTTCAGTGTGGAACAAAAGCAGAGAGGTGAACAATTTTACTACTAAGACCTCAAGTGCTGCAGTAATTTCCCAATATATCGGAGGGGACAGAGGTCTTTACAAAGCCGTTCCTGTACTCTATACTCAGCCTGACAGGTGTTTGGTCAAAGCCACCATAGCCTGGACCATCAAGGCCAACTCTGACTCCAGCAACGGATGGAGGAAAGTCTCCATCAAGGGATCCAGATGAATTTTGACCAGAAAAGGACGGCATCTGTTGGCCTCCTTGGGTCGAGTCGTTTCCTTCAGCCGTGGCCTCCTCTGCCTGGGGCTTTTGCCCCTGCTACTTCGCGGAGAAACAGTAGACGCCATACTTCTTCCGGAGCTTGCTGGGGAAGCCGAAGCTGCGGATGCCGGGGTCTGGAAGCCCCCCGCAGTGCGGCCGGGGAGCAGTGATAGGGAAGCGCACACTGCCGTCCTCCAGCCAGCCTCCATTGCAGCGGTCTAGCTGGGAGAATCTCCAGGCCGCATAGAGCTGCCCAACCTTGGCCATGGTAGCTCTGTCGTTGCGGCAGGCTTGCGTGCCTTCTTTGAAGCTGAAGTGGCCCCTGATGAAGTAGACACGGCCTGGGCGAGGGGGGGGAGGCGAAAGAGAGGGTGACTACAAGAGAGCAAGGAGACAGCTTCACAGCCCATTCCAAATCGGAACGGAGTGAGATTAGCAGTAATGGGGTGCGTCCCCACAAAAGAAGTTGGGTGATGAAGCTACAAGGCCTGGATACCAAAATCCAGCTTCTGGGCAGTAAGCCGAAGCCTTGCGCAGTCAATGAAACCTTTTCCCCTAGCAGGAAGAGAAGAGGACGGGACAGGCAAGAAGGAAGGGCTTGGCTTTATTCAGGTGGGGTAATTTTTAGCAATCTGATCTGGGGCGATGCTCCATCTCTAACCTCAGGTAGGGCAGCCCTTCCCCATTCACGAGGGGCCACAAATTGGAGGTCTTCCTGGAGTCACCGCTGCCACTCAAAGAGCAGGTGGCAGCCCTGGCCAGGAAGCCTTTGCACAGCTTCATCTGGTACATCAAGCGGCCTTTTGGACAATTACACCCCTGGTCGTCTTGCAGTTTGACTACTGAAACATGCCCTACATAGGGCTTCCCTTGAGGATCACCTGGAAGCTTCAACCAGTCCAAAATGAAGTGGTGTGGGCCTGCCTCACGGTGCCCATTGGCATCTCTGCTTCATGAGCTGCAAGTCTAGAAGTTGCCAAATAGGTTTGACTCATCACGGATGAGCCAGCCACAGCCAGACTTCCAAGGAGAGGTCTGAGAAACTGGTTTCTTCTGAGTCCCTTCCAGAATGTCGGAAAAGAAGCTGCACCCAATCTGGGCCTTGGCAACGGGCCTTACTGGTGGGGTCCCTTGGTCTGTCTCCACCTACCTTGCACACTTGAAGTGAAGCAGAAGGCATCAAAGCGATCTTTCAGCTTGTCCTTGGGGCCATAGGTTCGTACTCCGGGCCGAAGAAGAAGGCCTCCGCAGGGCTTGCGGGAGTTGCGGATGGGATAGTGCACACTCCCCTCCATGACCCAGCCGGCATTGCACCAGTCCAGCCCTTCTGTCCATGCTAGGAAAAGAGCAGAGAGGGGGAGACCTTGGCTTCTGCCCTGGGATGCCTCGGACAGACATTTGGGTGGTGATTGCCGTTAGAGAGAGAGGAGCCACAGAGAGACAGAAAGTTTAGCAAGAAATTGAAAGGGTGTGGAAGGATTATATAAACCCTCCCAATTTTATTTGCCAGTCCTGGGATAAACAAGCACAACCTCCCACCCTGCTCTCTGGAGAAATAAACAAGGAGTTGGTCAAAGATCTCCCGCACCATTAATTTGTTAAGCATATAAGTATTCTTCATTTTCTGCCCCAGATACCTCTGTTCTGCTGACTTGACCTTTTCTCAAGCCTGTCCATCCAGGTCCATCCCTTCCCTTCCTTCCCCCCACCTTCCAGGACAGTAGTTGACTTGAGCACAAGAGGCCACAGTGTTGATGTACTGAAGAGAGGAGAGGAGAGGAGAGGAGAGGAGAGGAGAGGAGAAGAGAAGAGAAGAGAAGAGAAGAGAAGAGAAGAGAAGAGAAGAGAAGAGAAGAGAAGAGAAGAGAAGAGAAGATGAGAAGGGAAGGAAGAGAAGAGGGAAGGGAAGGGAAGGAAGGGAAGGAAGAGCAGAGCAGAAAGAGAAGGAAGGGAAGAAAAGAGAAGAGAAGGAAGGGAAGATGAGAAGGAAGGGAAGGGAAGGAAGAGAAGAGGGAAGGAAAGAAAGGGAAGGAAGAGAAGGAAGAGAAGGAAGAGCAGAGCAGAAAGAAGAGAAGAGAAGGAAGGGAAGGGAAGGGAAAGAAGGGAAGGGAAGGAAGAGCAGAGAAGGGAAGGAAGAGAAGGAAGAGAAGGGAAGGAAGAGAAGAGAAGAGAAGGAAGAGAAGGAAGGGAAGAGAAAGAAGGGAAGGGAAGAAAGAGAAGGAAGGGAAGGGAAGGAAGAGTCCTTGAAGTTCAACCAATGCAAAGAACCTCCAGAGCCGCCCTTCATTGCAGAGCATAGAAAGGAGGATGGAATCCCTGTTCATTGCATGAGTGATCTTGATGACCAGAGCTTGGGTGGTATTTGGTGTGGAGAAGAGAAGCCCACAGAGAGACCACGTAGCTGCCTTCGACAGCTCAAGGGCAGGACGTGGGGCAGGATCCAAGGCAGGATGAGACTGCCTGGGTTAAAGTTACGAGGAAGGAGGCCTTTCCTCCTAGGAAGAGCTGCTCCCCCAGGACCTCAGGAAGCGGTGGATGCCCATCTGCTGGGGATGCTGTACTTTTCAGTAGTGGGCTGGAGGCTGGACTACATGATCTCCAAGGATCCTTACAATCATTATTTGCTATGGTAATAATTCATAGCAATATATAATGAATTCATAATAATATAGCATAATAATGAATTCTGAAACTGTAAATTATGATGGGAAGGTTCAAGCACACTTATCTTTGGTTCGGAATCTTGGTCAATTATTTTTTACTGCCTTATCATCTTCCAGATGACAACTCAGTGAGAAAACAAATGTTCAAGTTGCATCACCTCTGAGTTTTGCCTTGGAAGGGCGTTTTGGGGGAAGGGGGAGGGGAATTGATTGACCGATTATGCGCCATCAAGTTGGTGTTGACTCTTAGTCCCCCATCAATAGATTTTTGCTGTGAGTGGGAATAAAAGTAGAATAAAAGAACCTCCTGAGTCTCCCACCATTTCCTGCCCACAACCCAAACTGGTTACCTTGGTAAAGCTGCTGGTAGGTGGCCAGCCGGGCATCTTGTTCTTGGCAAGCCTTCTTGGCCTCAAAGTAGTTGAACTGATAGCGCCCCTGGCTGGTTTGGTAGGGGAAGACGACCCCTGGAGCAAAAGGGCAAGAAGTTGAGGGGCCGGCAGGGGGCAGGGGACAGAGGCTGGGCAGCCCACGCAGAGAGGCGCTCCACCCTCACCCCAAAAGGCCAGGGCCGCCGTTACCTGCTGCGGCTTGTCCAGTTTCCACCCACAGCAATAGGGACCCTTGACTCTTCCCTCCCACAAAGCAGGGGGCGTTCCCCCCTTCAGCCATCCCCCTTTCAGAGGAGGCAGAGGAGGCTGTGCCACGGACGGTCACCCTGCTCAAGGGACGGGAGACGCGGCACAATGGTCTCCCTCCTCCTTCCATCTGCTTCCCAGGATGGAAGAGACACAATCGGGGGGGGACGGGACTCTCTGCCTTGCCTGGGAGCCCCTCCTACCTTCTAGCTGCAAGACGAGAGAGACGCTTTCGTCCTCCAGGCCATTGACAAGCTGGCAGCGATAGCGGCCCTCGTCGTCCAAGGTCAGGTTGGAGATGGTCAACGATGCATCATACCGGTGGCTGCGTTTCAGGTGAGCCCGGCTGCCCAGCGGGCCATAGGTTTTGTGATGGACCCCATTGCTGATCAAGATGGCAATTTCCAGGTACTCCGTTGGCTCCACCTTGCTCCATCTGATCTTGTAGGTTTGGGGCACGACCCACAGGATGCAAGGCAGGGTGACCAAGGCTCCCCGCCGGGCCTGCACTATCTTGTTTGGGGGCTCCAGCAAGTACTGCAAGGGGGCAGGAGTTGCTGTGGGAGGAAAAAACGGCCCCTCATTACGGCCACAAGGTGGAGAAGCCAATAGCAAGGAGGGGAAGCTCTCTGCCTGCAAATTCACCCACCTAATTAAGTTTGCCCTGACAGCGAACAGGACACGAACATTTGCATCTGCAACAAACGGTTGGGCGACCCTGGGAAACGGTCTTTGCCCCTGTACAAGCTGGGAACGAGAAGGAGAACGAGAGGCTTCAGGGAATGATGGGCTGTGGCAACACTGCAAGCAGGGGTGGGCCTTGCCCATCTCAGGGGCATCAACAACAGCCAGGGTGCTGCCCAGGGCCTTCTAGGGCAGGCACCACCGGGAGAAGCTTGGCCAAGGAGGGGCATTCCTGGCATACCTGGCTGAGTCCCACTCGGCCTCTGGTAGATGGCAGGCACTCCAGGAGCAGAAGACAGACACAGGGAAGCCAGGAGCAGCAAGAGAGGCATGCCTTGAGCAGCAGCTGGTGCCTGATGTGCCTGCAAAAGGAGAGGCGCCCCGTCACCCCCAGGGGCCACTGAGGCACAGCAGCACCTCACCAACACCCAGCAGGAAAGGGCCGGACGGTCTCAGCCCCCCAATCTGACTGGGAGAAGGACGGCCTTCCTGAGCCCTCCAAGCCAGAGAGGCCTTCCAGTGCCAGAGACTCAAAGGGAGAAGCTGCAAATGAGACATGTTTCCCCTTCCCCCATTTCCCACATACAGAAAACCAGCATGAGGAACAACCCCCTGGAAAGATGGGGCTCCCTTTGCTGGACGCCTTCTGGACACCCCCCCCCCTCAGGGATGCTTCTGTTAGGGCCGGCAGAGCCAAACTCCAAGACCCAGCAAATTCCACCTGCCATCAGATGGGCCTTGCCCCCTTGCCCTGAACAGGCAGCCAGGCTCAAGGGCTGGGGTGCCGCTGCCTACTTGGGGGGAAATGAAGACTGGAGTGCCCACTTTGTTCCACACAGAGAATAATTGTAGTGGGGCTCCCTTATTCAGTCATGTGTAGCAGCAGCCGAAAAAGCTAATACAATCCTGGGATGTTAAACAGAGGCATAGAATCAACATCACATGAAGTATTAGTACCACTTTATAAAACGCTGATAACACCACACCTGGAATCCTGTAACCAGTTTTGGTCACCATATTATAAAAAAGATGTTGAGACTTTGGAAAAAGTTCAGAGAAGAGCAAACAAGATAATCAAAGGCCTGGAGACCAAAACGTAGGAAGTACGACTGCAGTATTGGGATTTGGCTAGTCTAAAGAAAAGAAAAATTAGGGATGACATGATAGCAGCATTCCAGTATTTGAGGGGCTGCCCCAAAGAAGAAGGGGTCAAATTATTCTCCAAAGCACCAGAGGGCAGGACAAGAAACAATGGATGGAAACTAATCAAAGAAAGAAGCAACCTGGAATTAAGGAGAAACTTCCTAATAGTGAGGACAATTAACCAGTGGAACAGAAGTTGCTCTCAGAAATCGTGGACCCTCCATCACATTTAAGAAGAGACTGGACGGTCGCTTGTTTGAAATAGTATAGGTTCTCCCGCTTGAGCAGGGGGCTGAACTAGAAGACCTCCCTTCCAGCTCTATCCTATCCTATCCTATCCTATCCTATCCTATCCTATCCTATCCTATCCTATCCTATCCTTTGAGTGAGTTTGGGCTAGGAGAAAAAAACCAGGGGATAAACATGAACAGGACTCAGATGATCTGCAAACGTGGGATCCAAACTGAACACCTTAAAGTCCACCATCACTATACTATATGCCCTATGAAAGAAATGTACCTAAAATCACCTCTTTGGTCAAAGAGAACTCTGTCAACCAACAGAGAAGATGATTTCCTCATCTTCTTCTGAGAACAATGATCTTCATCTGCCCTAAAAGTGGAGCTTCTGAATAGGTTCTCGGCCTTCGAAGAATGAAAATCAAGAAGAACTAAGCTTGGTCAGTCACTGCCTAGCCGCCCATTTCTTGCCAGAATGCCAGCAAAAGGTGGAGACGATGGATGGCCCTGTGTTTGAATCTCTGTCAGGCAGTTTTCATTTCATGCTGCCACCCCTTCTAGTTTGGTCAGCGTCCTTCTTCCCCTGCAGAGGACCAGCGGAGCTTTTGGGATGCTCATGCGCATGGGAGGAGACTGAAGACGAGGCTGAAATGGGAGCCAGGGGTCCCAAGGCAGGGGTTCACCTCCCCACTCCCAAATATTTGCTGAACTCTTCTCAGGTTGACCCTGTTTGTTCTCACCTCCACTCCCACCACCTTCCTTTGAAAACAAAAATATGCCAAATAAATTCTGGATGCCTTTGCTTTGCTGTACTAACTCAAATTATTTTTACAAATTATTTTCTGAGCAACGGGTCAGGTCTTTGATAAGACTGAGAGGATGAGCGCTTGGTTTCTGGTCTTTATTTAAGGCTGTTAATTTTTAAAATTTTACGTTTATGCTTTTATGCCGTTGTCAGCCAACCAGAATCATTTCGGATAGCGAGGTGGATAGCATATAAATTTAATAAACCAATCAACAAGAGCTGTACCTGGTGCGATTCATCTACAGATCCCCAGCCAAAACAGGAACCGGTCACTTTAAAGTGGCCCACCCATCCTCCTTCTTCTGAATCTGCCCAAATCCTCGTGGAGGGAGAGAGATCTGCTGGTGCCTCTGAGGAAGGACTACGGGCCACATCAGGACCCCCTGGAGCTCAGAGCCTGAGAAGAGCAGGGTCCGCTCATCCTTCTGCTCTTGCTCGCCTTGCCACCCTCTGCATCTCTCTCGGGGTTGTCACTTGCACCCCCAGCACCATGGCTTTGTTCCAAGAATACATCAAAACAAAGGAGAGGAAACAGCTCCCCATTGTTTGGCCTGGCAAACAGGGCAACACCCAGCAAACAAGCCTGCCTTTATGGAAGAATCATCCAGACAAAGTATCAGCTCCCTTCTGGTGCTGGGTTGGGGATCTACAAGACCAAGGACCAGTGCAGGGATGCTGAAAGCCCCAGAGAGTTTCCCATAATGCACCAGCTTCAGCCACTTTCTGCTCCCAACTACAGAAGCTATTTTCCTTGAGCCTCAGCATTCAGGCACCTGATGTCGCAGAATCTGGCACCTCTCGTTGCCCAGGCGGCTCGTGTCCATCATTTGGGTGGGAGTTTCAAAATCAGCCTGTTGGCCCTCTTCCTGCTCTCCCATTCAGAACCCCTTTAGAGGTTTCTCTCTTCTCTGTCTTCCCTTTTGCAAACCAAGCATGCCCTCACCCCCTTGGAGCCCCCTTCCAAGGCTCGCTTTCCATTATTTCTGTGCTCCTGGGGTGGGTCTCCTCACGCCAGCTTCTCCCTGCCCCCTTTAAAGTGTGGTGCTCAAAACGATGCACGACTCCAAGGGTGATTTGAATCCCTGGCATCCAAAGGAAGGTTCCTCTAACGTGGACCCAACTCATCTCTTGGTGCAGCCGGGACCTCTGGCCTTTTTAAAATCTTCCTGTTTAGGTAGCCGGTTGCCAGGAGTTGCAAGCTGTGAGTGAGAAAGCAAAGTCAAGAACGTTTGTTTCTCAGATCTCCAGAAAGCTTCTATAATATATCTGGAACTCAGCAATAGGTTGCTTCTCTGTGGAAGGAGCTTTCTACCTCCTCCTGATCCTCTTAGTCCACTCCTCTGCCTCCTTGGCCAGATAAGAGTAGGGGACCATCTAATCTGACTCAAGCCAAAGCCTATCTTAATCCAAAATTTGGTTTCTAGTAGTGGCCAAGAAGATGCTCCTGGTTAACATCTATTTGATCCACACAACCAGGCAGCCCTAGCCGAAATACAGGGGCAATTGGAGATGCAACGGTCTGTGGGAATATCCTAGACTGAGATAGGATGAGGGAGCCACAGCCGGGCAACGGTCAGCTTAGAGGCACCTCAGCCAACAGACAGATGAGTGTGGGGGGCATCTCAGAAGGAAACACTCGCACACGCGCACACAAGCAAGTGAGAAGCTTTCAGACTTGCAAGATTCAGTTACTGTATTTTAATCATCCAATAAAGGTAGTGATAGCATTCATGGTTTGGTTCCTTGTCTGTCGAAGGGCTGGCAATGGCCAGCAGGATAAAGAGGGCTGGTGAAGTGGTGCCCGTCCAACTCAAGACCAGGCTGCATCCTCTGTGGCTGGACTCCAGCAGAAAATGTAGCAAAATTCCTGGGCCTAAAGACCACAGCTACTTCCATTGCTCCAGGTTAGAAAAAGCCACAAGGAATAGCAAGGACCTTTATTGGGTTAGGGTCCCTTGCAAAGGGGGCAAGGGAGGAAGGATGCCACTCCCCATGCCACCCCCTCTATGTGGGGCCAGGAGAATCGGGCCATTGTTGCACAGTCCTGGCCACATGTGACGAGGCACCAAGGCTTGGGACGCTTTGTTCTCTCCAGAGCGAACAAACCGTTGCTTGTGTGAGAGTCCATCATCTGCTGCTGTGCATCCGATGGGTTCCTGCTCTGCAAAAGGCAGCCTCATGGTCTCCATAGTGACTGTCACATGATGGGTCAGAAACCGCCTCTCTTTCCTGCTCACTTTGGCCCAGGGTTTCCCAGGGGAATACCTGGCTAAAAGACGGCTTGATACCCTGGACTTTCAGAGGACGCTTGTGTCAACCCACATGCCAGTTCTTTGCTCGTTCCCTTCCCGCTGGACCTTGCCCAGGTCAGAAGCCCTGGTGAAAGCCTTGGAGCTTAGGAGCATTGAAAGAAGCACGAGGGGGTCTGAAGAAGCCGGCCCTTCCCCATCGTGGGGATTGTGGGACAGTCACTTTTGGCAAGATGTCACAGTCGGCAAAGGTGGCATCCTGGTGGCAGAAAGAAGGCCCTGCCCTCATGCCCGCTTCCTGCAAAGGCCCTGGAAGGACTTCCTTGGAATCTTGTCTTTTTTCAAGAGGATCTTATTAGGCTGGTCCAGAGAGCAGCAGTTTCTTTCCACAACATCTTGCTTGGATGTCCTCTTCCTAAACTCTGAAACAGTGTTTGGCCAATGGGGCCACTTAATGAGAAGCAGTTGTTAAACTGCCACAGGGGCTGCCACTAAGTTAAAGCCTCCCGTTTTTCCTCTTCTGCCTGGACAAACTGAAGGAAGCCCAGCCGGGGAATCCAGGCTGAGCTGAGCTTCTTTCTCAGCTCAGCTGTATTGAAAATCTTGAATCTGAGGAAAGTAGGGAAGAACTTAAACTTTACAGACTCCTTTTAAATAGAATTTGATGTGCATAATTGTGATTGCAGTAAACACGGATGGAATTTTCTCCCACATTTTTACATATACCTGTGTCTGAAACATGCCTTTCTTGGTTCCGTTCAACTCTCTGCCCTCAAATATGTGATGTCAGCCGCCCCCAAGCAGAAATGGGGCCAGGGAGCTTTAGAAAGTTTAGACTACTCCAACTAAGGAAGCCTTTAAATGGTTTCAATCTCAGCAATATTTAAAAAGAGTTGGGAGGTTAAATGGGAAGGAAAGAACCCCGCGTGCCACATTCAAGAAGCAGAACAAACTGTTTCTTCTTGTGCCTTTGGGACTCTGCAAATACTTTATTTGGAAGCGGTTTTGTCAGCCTTTCCTCAACTGAGAAAAGAAGATTCCTGGACTTTTGAGGTGACTTCTCCGTTTTTTCCTCTCTGGTGAGGAGACAGATCAATCCTATTGGAAATTGAAGGGGGTGACTGTGCCACAAAGTTGGAGAACCTCTGTCTTTTTGATGTTGTTGGGATTTGTTCTGTTTTTTATCTCTGTTGAAATAGGACAGGTTTCTTAAAAGATACTTTGGTACTTTGTGCTTATTAAGTGCTTCAGTCAAAGCTAACACGATGAAATTGGACCTTCTTGCCCTGAGAAATTCTGGCTCTGTTAGAGGTTTTAACCGATAGATCACTGTTCTGGCTTTGTGGTGAAGTAAGACATCACACATAGTATGTCTA
>JANHJO010008863.1:227405-245994 GCA_032468235.1 Pseudoxyrhopus heterurus | reverse complement strand
ACTCGAGTATATACGGTATATAATGGCTTGGTTCCTTTCTTTCAAAGTACAGTTTTAAATATGTTTTAGAACATCAAAATTCATTAAAGATTTAGATGTACCTCTGATTTTTTGGCCTAATTGTTAAATTACATGCCCCAAATCTGTAAAGACATTCCATTTATCTTTCTCTTTGTAAATTTATCTGAAAGATTGAGGCAGGTTCATATGTACTTACCTTGGAATTCGTTTCATTGATTACATTATTAAATAAACATGGGCCACGTTAGGATTCCTACAAAGGTTCATTTTGTTACAGATATTATTCTTCTGATGAGAGATTCATTTTTGAAACAGTGTACTAAAAGTCACATGCATATGAGACTAACAATTTCAGGATAGGAAATGTTAAGTAAAGAACAGAAAAATAGTAAGTAAAAGAAGTTACAGTCATGGGTAGCAGAAAGGGAAATATAGAGAAATCTGGTGCACATTAGTGCCATTCACTATCCTCCCCCACCCTTCTGTCCTTGCAAATAAGTTTTGATTCAACATCTGTATACTAATTCATACATTGGCTCTTGTTTTTCTGAACGTATATTTGAAAAATCTCAAAAATTTCCTGAAGCCAAAATGCAAAAATAGTTTTAAAATCCCGTGATCAGTTTATGTTCATCTTTCTCATTTATAATTTGGATGAATAAAATATGAGTCATAGTATTCTAAAAAAAAATTGAAAGCATTTTTATGCTTCCTTTACCTGCATTGAGAAATACTTCGATAAACGTAGCCCTACCATGAAGTGGGTAATGTATTGCTTCTCTGAGCATCAATTAAGTTGATATAAGTGATAGATCTTGGGCAGTTTAGTCCTGCATTCCAATAATAGACATTTTACAAAAGATGGAATGTGGGTTGATTTAAAGATTTGCTGTAAAAATAGAATATCTGCTATGCTCCAGAATATTCACAGCTAACTGGATGCCTGAAGAATTGTAATTTCAATGTCTGCTGAAGACGTAATTGTCCTTTAAATTACCGCATGGAGCTGAACTGACATTTCTAGCTTCATAACCTCAAATGGAGAGGGTAAGAATTGACAGCATATTAACAAACAGTGCCAAGAAAATGGTGTGTCTATATACCTCCCTTTTTGACAAAGGGACAAAAATATGTTGGCAATAATTCTAAGAGATGGAATTATATAGTAATTGGAAAGTGTTTTCATTAAGTCAAAATTGCTTCATTATCAGAATTTATTTGAAGTACTTGTGGGGAGAAGCTCTAGGGAGAGATGTGATTGGTAAAATGAATTCTATATTGCCTCTTCACACAGTCTTTTGAGATGTACCATTCTACCTAATGTGACCCCCAAATGGTTAGTGCTATGCATGGTGAGCTAAATTGTATCTTTATTCCTAAGATTGCCTGATTAGTTCAATCAATCCATCAGAATAGATCTGAAAGGGACCTTGGAGGTCTTCTAGTCCAAGCCCCTGCTCAAGCAGGAGACCCTATACTATTTCAGACAAATGACTGCCCAGTCACTTTTTAAAAATCTTCAGTGATAAAACACCCACAACTTTTGATGGCAAGCTGTTTCACTGGTTAATTGTCCTCACTGTTAGGAAGTTTCTCCTTAATTCCAAGTTGCTTCTCTCCTGGTAGTTCCATCCATTGTTTCTTGTCCTGCCTTCTGGTGCTTTGGAAAATAAGTTGTGGCATCCCTTCAACTACTGGCATACTCTCAAATACTAGTTTCAAGGAACTAGTATCAAAATTTATTCATCAGGCTATTCAAATGCACAACTGCATTAAAAAGTTATTTCCCCCCACTTTTTTTGTGTTTGACACTGCAGTGTATTAAAATTCAAATGCAATTTAAGAAGCATAGATTTTCTGTTGTATTTTTGTTCTATACATTATTGCATAGGATGCATAGTATATAACATTATGAATACATTAAAGTATTTATTCTTGTTTAATCCAAAGTAAAATCGTGATTTTTGTGAAGAGCCTATAACAACATCAGAAGAGAAATTGTGTCACAATATTAGAGAGAACTTTGTGAGTTATCAAAGAGAGATGTGTCCTATCACAGTTTTATGTCTGTAAGTCCAATTGGACAATGTTGAAAATTCAAATTTCCTTTTGTTTAGTTGAGAGCTATTATAATTTTAATCAGTGACTTGTCAGGAAAATAACTTCAAGCATCATATTTCTGCTTTTAATGACTTCTCCCATGGGAAGACATCTGTAACTGGTTCTCCTAGCTCACATCTAATTTGGTCATTCTTTGGTCACCCTAGCTGTAATTCTTGCATGAATATTTAAAGTAGTTGTTTAGAAAAGGTAAAGAAAATAAAAAACTGATGTCCAGAGGAAGAAGTGATGGTGACAGCTTGGGGAGGTAGAGAAATATTCTGTACTTTGAATGATAAACATATGTGGGGCACCAAACCCTCTGTAAAAGGCTGTCACAAGAAAAATAACACAAGACAATGTGCATGATTGTTAATATTTCAGACATAGTTAATTGGTTCGTTAGATTTACATCCTCCAGAAATGAAAGATAGTGGGGGTACATGGGGATCTCCTTGCATTTTTATCCCAACAGCAGCCCTTTGAGATAGGTTGGACTGAGAGAAATTAGGGAAATGGACCAAAACCATTGTACCATACTGTTCTCCAGTGGTTGCTTATAAATCTTTTGGCATATGATTTTCTTTTGGTTCTAAAAGAAAATATTACACCAGGGCTTCATTTATAGGATTCTTCAAGTCATTTCTTACTTGTTTCTGAATTGTATATGTATAGCCATTATATTTACTGAATTTTCTTGTCTACCTGCTCATGCTGAACAAACTGAAATGTATCCATCAACGTATTTGTTCTCTAATTACATTACTGCTCAGGGTTCATTAGACTGCTCAGGGTTCCTTTAAAGTCCTGTGAGGATTACCATTTAAATATCCCCTAAACACATAGTTAACTTGTGTTTTGTTCAGGGGCAGAAAATATAAATCACCATCACAGTAAGTATAGTTTGAAGTCTTTGTGCTTGCTCTGTTCTTCCATCTACTGTACCCAATAATTTTATTACTTCCACAGAATCAAGAGGCTTAATTAGGTCATAAGTTTTTTGCTCAGGACTTTCCCTGATTCCTAAGTCATCCTTTCTCAAGATTTTGATTACTTTCCCTTATTTTAGAGGATTTGAGGAACGGAATCAGCTGGTGTTTGTACACTTCACTTTTTGATGGTCTCAAATCTAGAAAGAGCAGTATGTTTCCTTGTTGCATACAATGCAACAAGAAGTTATTTAAAACACCATACATGTGTACACATACATGTATACTCCATAACTGGATAATACATGTGTGTAATGAGATTTCTCAATGCATGCAATGTAATGAGATCTACAATCAAATCTTAATTTTTCTAATTCTGTTTTTTCTCTTTCAAACCTCTATGGTATGGTCTTTTTCTGAATCTTAGAATATTCTTAATCTTACACTTGTTTACACTAATTGTAGAATATAATTCTGTTTGCTAAAAGAAATCCCTACAGAATAGTCATCACTGTAATATTTCTGGAAATGTTTTTCTGTGCCCATTGCCCATAACATCTGTGAAAAATTTCACAATAAACTATTGCATTCAAGTATTTTACAAAAAAAAGAACTGGTTTTTATCTTTTCCTGGTAAGTCTTTCATTTCTTGGAGATAAAAGAACATAGTTTCTCTTATCTACAGATAGACGTTCCATTATCTCTTGTACTTATAAAATACTATATAGACTCAAGAAACTCATACTGTAAAATAGTAAACAGATGTTTCCAAATGTATGATCTTAATTTTCCTTACTGTGATTTTGAAGAATGCATTTAGTTAGCTATATTCACATACCCCAGACTGTGTTTTTCTTGTTAGATTTATATCCCACTGCCTTTCTTATTTGGCCCCCATTATTTTTTTTTCCACAACAGCATCCTTGTGAACTTAGCTTGACCTGAGAAAGAATTACTGGTCCAGAATGGTTCAGCAAGTTTCCATGGACTTGAATTAGGATCATTCCAGACCTAGCCCAACACCCCAATCCTTGCACCAGGGATTTCAAACTGGCGGCCTGCGGGCATGATGTGTCACGCAGAGGCCATGCCCACCCAGATCCACAAAGGGAAAAAAGTTGTGATACGTCACGTGACGGCAATGTGACACCACAAGTTTGACACCTGTGCCCCATATCATACCTTAACACTATAGCTTAGAAAAAATAGTAATACTATTCCTAAATAAGTGGCATATTTAAAATTAGTTAAGGGAGTATGGTATCCAAGAGCTCATAGAGAATATTTTTGAAAGTTTAGTAATCAGAGTCATTATAACAGCAAACTGATTCATTTAATCTCTTGTTTTGACAGCTCTTTTGGGGGATGTAAAGTAGAAGCATAATTTTTATTCTCTTTTGATTTATATTTAGAATATAAGATAAGAACTATTAAATAAAAAGTAATTTTATTCTTCAGTCTTTTGTTTAAACAACCCACTTAATGCAGGATAGTTTTTGATCTATTTTATTAGTATTAGATACTATTGTTTAAATAATAATAATTCTGCCTTTATTGTGTATAGTTCAAGGTGGAGCACACAATGTTCTCACCTCCTATTTTCCATTCAGCAACAACCCTATGAGGTGGGTTGGGCTGAGAAAGAGCCCTTGGCTCAAAACTATCCACTTGACTTTCAGGACTATAGTATCCTGGTTTCTACTCTAGTGCCCTGGCTCTCTACCTAAATTATGACCTTTGATTAATCTGATGCTTGAAAATTCCAATTCAGATCACCCTTTGAGCTAAAATGTTGTTTGGAATTTGACTATCCATAGGTTTCATACTCTTCCATATATTGCAAATGCAACATTATGCAATATAAATGCATTTAAATAAGTATTTAAATTACAGGTACACATTTACATGTACAAAAGTCCTGTCTGAGTGGATGAAATCTGACAGCTTTAAATCAAGTAGCTGAGGTCCTGTATTTCTTTCCTAAAGAAAATACATACACGTTTTGAAAAGTATTTGGCAATAATTATAGGTTCTGCTACTCAGTCTATGCCAAACTTCAAAGAAATAATCATAGGGTTCTTATAAAAAGGGAGTAATGGAAAATATTTAACTTCTGTCCCCCTTTTTTCCATATATGAAAACAGAAAACATTTTAGATAACTACTTGTAAATTAAAAAAACTGGATACATTTCAGAAAGATAGATACAAATACTTTTCCTCAGGGTAATATTAAATTGGTTTGTGATTAGAAAGGAAAGGTTATAACTTACAGATTGGCTTGTACAATGAAAAACTAAGATATTTGATAAAGAATTGGGAAATTTTAAATTGAAAATATTGTGAAAGAAAGGGTTAGGGTTTGGTTAGGGTTAACCCAACAATGATGTGTATGAAATTATTTTTGACATTTTGAATATTAATTTTGGGTTAGAGAAATATGTCCATTCAACCAATTTTGCTATATGTAATAATGTGCTCAAACAAGCCATAGTTTAATGGGATTTGTGAAGTGAAGCTTAGTCCATAATTATTCACAAAGCTTCAGGAAGATAAGTACTGTATTGCTTTTGATTTCTTTCTTCTGAAAGATTTTCACTTTATGTTAAAAAACCACTGCATCTCTCCTAAACAAACTTAGCTGACTTGTGATAGATAGATGATAGATAGAAGATGAGTATTTGAATTTACTTGCCTATTCTAAAATATGTTATCTGTTTAAGTTTATATATTTGAAAGCATTTGTTTAGATTTGCAGAGAAATTAAGGAACAATATTATGGATACTTAGCTGCAGCTACTTATATGTAGTCTATAATACTATCTAAATCTCCTTATAGTACTATCTAAATCTCTTTAAGGCCATATCTAAGGGATTTTGTTCACACCATATAATAGTCCTATGACGATTTAAAGAAAGCCACTCACATTCATTGCAATGGCTGGCTTCATGTGCTGTTATTAAGTGTCTATTAACTTTTGGCTTTTGTACATATTTTCTGTTGTTTTGTTGAGAATGTGAATTTTTAAGTATTGTTGCCTTTACTGAACATAATTCAAGGGAAAAAAGTGCTGATACCTATATGTCAAAATTAGTTCTGCTATGGTGTAGTGATTTCTTGAAACCTGAGCAGCAATGAGGCTATGATTTATAGTAGCTTGGAAGATATGTTAAACCTTTCTTTATAGTGATGCAAAATCTTTAGCATTTAAATTTAGACTTTAAGCCTAAATCAGAGAGAAATCTGCAAGCTCATCTATGTGAAACAGTGTGATCAATATCTGTTTTTTTGGTTACCATCTTAAATGTCTTTTTTGACCCAAAAAGTGTGGCATAATTATGTATCAAAATTCTTTCCCATATCTTGTTTGCTTTTTAACCTGCTGGCTTTTTAACTTTTAACTTTTTAATATTTTAACTTGAGTGTCAGAATTTTTTCTTACCTCAGTTCTAGAAAAAATATTGAGAGATAGTAAAATATCTCTATTAATATATAACAGACAAATATATAGTATTCATCACTGGAAGCTTTCAAGAAGAGTCTGGACAGCCACTTGTCAGAAATGGTATAGGGTCTCCTGCTTGAGCAGGGAGTTGGACTATAGATGACCTACAAGATCCCTTCCAACTCTGTTATTCTAGTATTACATGGGACAATTGATTATTGTTTGTAGTTATTATCTTTGACCCAAGGTTTTCTTGTGAAAAAACAATGTAGATCAAAGGTAGACAGCTCTTCAGATGTTTTGGATTATAGCTTGCTCTATCTTCTGACATTAGCATGCTGGCTGGGGTTGATAGCAGTTGAAGCTGGAAGCATCTACTGTGTTCCAGGTTTGTCTATGTCTGCTGCAGATTTAAAGCCAAAATAAAAACAACGCCACATATCATGAAAGGAATGTGTTGTCTGGCACTTTATTTTTAAAATAAAATACCTACATTTCTGAAAGTAAAGCCTATTCTTTTTTTAAGCCTCTTCCTTTGCATTAACCTACTTGCTAGTTTTTGCTATCTGTCTCTTGTCCAACTCTCTCAACTCACATTGTTCACCACATCATGTTATCATTAAGCATTCTCCTCCCTTTCTTCTTTGGTATTTTTGTGTGGCTTGAACTTTGACTAGTTATAGCTTTGTCTTTTGTTTTCTTTGTAGGTTCAATTTATGCATCTGAATCACAGTCCTGTGATTTTTTTAAATTCATTTTCTAATCAGTACTTGGGTTTACTTTACCAGCTCAATGAAACTTTGAATTTTTTTTTTAAAAAAGAACTGTTGAAGGACCAGCTATTAAGTGGCATCAACACAACACTATTAATATTTAATATAGTAAGCATAAAATGATTACTATTCAATTATTAACTTTGTTTTCCTTCTTTTTACACATGCTTTTATGACTTGCCTACTACTGAACTGTGGACGTGTTACAATGATCTGATGATGGTGGTCATATGGAAACATTGTGGTAAGTTCTGAAAATATTGTGAAATAAGAATATTGCATGAAGAGGACAGTTGGTAAAAGAAATGTGTACTCAACAATGAACATTGTTTTTTTAAATTTTGGTTAAGTACATTTGACTTTTAGTGTGTAATTTAAAATTTTATTGCCATTTTTTTTCAATAGCGTAAATATAACAAAAAACATTCCTGTTCTGTGAAATGTTCAACTAGATGTTGCTATAGGGTGTTTTATATACTTTTTTATGTGATGATGAAGCATTATAAAATACAAATATATGCAAAGTGGTATGCTCTTTCATAATCTAGCTGTATTTCTAAGTGCTATTTAATTTATAGGTAAAAATAGGACATTGTGGATTTGAAGCTTAATGGTATTCACCTATCATGGTGATTGAGATATGATGCCATACTTCTTTGGGATGAAATCCAAGCTTCTAAGCGGAAGTGTTATCAGTGACTGAACAATATGATTCTGGAAGCTAATATTCTCTTCGACTGTTTTTTGTTTTGCTACTTTTATGATACATAATTAGCTTCTAAATGATTTTGCTGAATAACAGATAATAACTAATTTCAAATTTGAGTACCAATGAGCTCTGCTTTAAATTCTTTTTTGAAGTTAAAAAAAACTTGATTAGTTTGAGAAACTAATGACTCCTGACCTCAGGAAGATACATCTGGCATGTGACTTCATGTGAATTCACCTAAGCAATATTTATTTTGGGTGGAGGGGTTGAAGGGAGAGGCAGATGCAGATTTGATGTTATACTGCAACTAATCTTAAAACTTAATCTTAAATTTGATACAGGATAATCTTCAAATGAAATAATATACATGTCATGTGTCAGGTAGTAGAACAATAGTAAAATTAGATCAAAGAAATTCCAGGCCTGGATAACAAGCTAGGCAGCAGCTAACAGGGGTATGTTTTATGTCTGATAGCTATAAAGTTCATTAGGAAAACTGCAAAAAAGGTTAACTATAATAAGCAAATGCATCCAGTGGAAATATGATAAGAACAATTATGCAATAGAAATAGGACTTAATGCAATATCATTTCAGAGCACCTGGAAGTCCTAATTTATTTAAGTTTTCTGATCCAAATCCTGTATGATACACATTCTGAAATAGCTTGACAAAGAAACAAGTGACTTGCACCATCACTGAAACATCATTTGTGTTTTGTGCTTCATCTCTTTTTGAAAATTCTGAAGTGAAAAAAAACAATAACAACACTTGATTGATTAAGAAATTAGTTTCAGGGTTATTTTCTTCTTTCATTGCTGGGTTATCAAACTCTATTGCAGGGATGTCAAACTTGCATCATCACAGTGTTGTCACGTGACGTATCGCAACTTCCCCCCCTTCGCTAAACTGGGCCTGGGCATGGCCAATGCGTGATGCATCCGGCCCACGAGTTTGACAACCCTGAGTCACAAAAACCCTTCCAACAGTCAAGTAAATTATTACAAGGAATAAATTTTTACCGAGGTTACTTGAATCGGTGCAGTAGGATGGGAATATATTACAATTCAAAAAATAAAACTAGGAATCAATAACATTGTCTCATTATGGAACTCTTATTTTTTTAAGGGTGTCATAATGAGACAAGGCTGTATTAGTTGTGTTTGTAGAATAAAATAACTGATAATTAAATAGAGAGAGAGAAAAAGGAAAAACAACTTAGAATATACAAAAGAAAATAAACCGTAAATATTTACTAACTTTTGCAACTACTAACAACTTGATCTCATACAATGGTTGCTTGGACTGTTAGGTAATCAGATCCAGTGATTAGCTTGGCAGCTGAGTGTTTATTCTTTAACGATTAAGTTCAAAGCAGCATGTCTTAGTCGATGACTGAAAAAAAATTCTTCTGTATGGCTAGAAACTGATCAAGCTGAACAGCTTCGGCTGAGCATTAATTAGAATGCAGGTCTGACCATAAGAGCGATCTGTTTTTCATTTGCTTGGTACTAGAAGCTGGCTTACATTAATTGCTTACCAACTTTTAGGTCAAATTTTTAAAGGATTTTGGTCATTTCCTGGTTATATCCAAACTTCTTGCCTGAGAGGTTAGAAGCATATAAGAAGTCAATGAGAGGTACAGCTCTTCATTTTATAGACCAAGAAAGCTGCAGTTTATAAATGGAATTAAACTACATGAAGCCATGTGTCACATTAATGTTGATAGTAAATATGCTATGAAAAACAGAAACATATAGAGATCTGGTCATAGTCTGGTCACTAATGTACTATAAAACAAATGATTCAGCCTTGGATTTGTTATCTAAGATGCTATAGGTTTATATACTGAAAGTCACTCACTTCTTTTAACTCCTTTCAAAACTTTTTAAAAGTGCTGTTGTTCCTCTGGATTTGGGACATAAAAGAAACTGGTTTTGTAGTGTGTTCATTTATCAGGTTTGTTTTGGTTAATATCTCGATAGAGGTACACTAGAGAAGAAGTTATCAGTTACTGTACTTTTGGAACTTTATATTATGATGTTAATTTTTCATTGACTATGTAGCTTATATTTAAGTTTCCGTGAAACTTTTTTATGTATCAGCAACAGAAAGTTCATTTATAATATGTAACACTGTGGCCCAATTTTAGTTGGGCCAAAGTATTCCAAAATCTTGATTAGTAAGTTTTGCATGGAAAGAAAAGATCATAAAGTTGTATACATTTTGTAAATTATTGGGGTACAATTAATATTGACATTATTTGTGATGATGGTAGAAAATAGGAGAAATATTCATGAAAATAAAACTTTTTTTATTTGTACCCTTTTCTTGTATGGAATTGATAATAGATTCTGTTTGGGATAACAGTAGCAAGTACAACAAAATGTGATGCATATTTCAGTCCATCATACATTGTTGTTGGATTTTCAGTTTCCCTATTGTAGTAAAATCTTGAACAGTAGTTCTTTTTTAATTTTAAAACACTTTGACATGGTTAAATTAGTTGAAATATAGAATTGTGATTGCTAAAAAGTTAACAATAGGTGCTCAAGCAAGCATGTTTTAATATTACTCATGAGTCTTTTCTGGTGTTCTGTACTGTCATCTTAACATCTTGGGAACCTTACTATTGATAGATTTTAAGATTAATGCATGAAATGAACTGAAACTTAAAAACAGCTGTCTGACATGTTAGTCAGAGCTTGATGGAATAACAACTAAATTGTTGCTGTTTTAAAGTATCTATTTACCCAAAATAAGTCCCATACAGGGATTCAGTATGTAACTTTAGAATTTACTTTTCTCTTGTAATGTTTTTTCCAACTTATCTTTTTCCAATATAATGATCTGAGGACTGATTTAGCCTTCCTAAATGAGATTTTGGTCCTTCCACCACTTCATTTGATGACTTTTTCCATTATCTCATCTGTTCTCAGTACTCTCACTGGCCGCATTTCCTGAGCTTGACCTGTGGTCCCTAGTTCCTAGCCATTGACCCAGGTTAAGAAAAAAGTCAATAGGAACCAGTAATTCTTGTCTCTAATGAGGAAAAGGGATTTTTCTGTTTTGTTTTTTGTTTCTTATAAGGAAGTAATATGCAAATGTCGACTCTGTTCAAAGTTGCTTGCTCTGAAATAACATTTGTTGCATTTTCTTGACTGTTAGCCTGAAACATAAGATGCAGCAAACAAATTGTGCTGAAAAATTATTTTTGTATTTTTTATGTGTATGAAGATCATTGTTCCTTCTTGTTCTTTTTGCGTTTAAACCATAGCTATTCATTTCAAGTTGTTGGAGGGATAATAGTGCTGATGAATGAGTATTTAGTCTGTCACATAAAAGATTAGCTTTAAAGAAAATGAAGCAAAGAAAATTACAGTGGCAAAGGTTTCTAAATTACACTTGCACAGGAAGATGTTCATGATAAGGAAGTAGTTAAATAGTTCCATTTGGAAAGAAACTGCAAGCTGTGACCTACACTTTATGTGTCAGCATAATGAGGAAACAATTGATTCATAACGTTAGTGGAGCAGTGTAGGTGCTAACAAAATAGAAAATCTAAGAGATAATTTAAAGCAATGAATTCTTTCTCTGTGTATCCTTATGGAGAAATAAATGAGGCTGGCTGAAGCAGATTGTGGAATTCTAAGGAGAAAGCAGCCAGAAAGGCAATTTACCACTGAAACTGGTAAATCTAGTCTACCTTTTCCCTATTTTTCTTATTAAACAAAAGTTTCAGTTTATCGAAGTCATTGGTCAGTTTCATGGGCCCTGATATTGATAGCTACAGCACTTGAAGATTTTCACTCAGAAATGTATGAAGAGTATATGGTAAAGCATATAAATTAATGAAGGAAGTGAAAGAATGAAAAAAATAGATACATTGTGTATTAATGAAACTAAAGGAAACGGAAAGGCTCTGATCTGAATGAAAATTTTATGCTACGATCTAATAGAGAGGACTTCATGAATTTTCTTTTTACAACCCTGTAATCCCTTACTTCAGGGTGGGGTCATTGATGACTGAATGGAGCTGAGCATTTACTGGCTAGGTGCCCTTCCTGATGCCTATGTGGAGTTTGCAGCAGATACTTTCTCTTTGCGCCCTGATAGAGAAACACTTGTCACTACGCATATGGAAATAAATATGTAGATTTAATTATAAATGAAATTTGTTAAAAAATGTAAATTGGAGTAATCTATATAATTGTGAGTATATAAAAATAGAAATTCATACATAGATGATAATTGTTTACTCTTCAGTGAATGGTAGTAAGTAAGAAAAATAAATATATAGAGAAACAACCAAGATAAAATTACATCACAGAGTAGCAGAGAAGTGTGCAGAATTACACTAATGGGAAACATGAAGACAGTTGCCTGATAGAATGATATATTATATATATAGAGAGAAAATAAATCAAGTTTCAGATGTGAAGAAAAGGGCTGAATAAGAAGAGTTCAGCAAAGGTAATATAATTAAGCATAAAAAATGATTGAGGGATTTGGGATGGAACTGATATAAAGGAATGCTGCAAGAACTATTCTAGAGATTTGGATGGGAAGGATAGTAATAAATCAAACAGTGAAATTGAAAAAAAACTACACACGCCCAAGAATAATTATGAAAAGGAATTTATAAATGCTATGAAAATGCTGAAAAATGGTAATGTTGAAGAAATAGATCAGCGGTCCCCAAACCTTTGAGGCTTGGAGGCCCAGCTTGTGGGGGAGATGGGGGTTGTGTGAGTGGTGGGCTTGTGCATGCACACGCACACAGCCTTACACAAGTGGCGGCCCGATGCGCATATGTGAAGCTTGATTTCTGAGAGTGTGCGTTGGCATGCATGCACGCAAAGGTCGCCAGCCAACCGTTCATGCAAGTTGATCTGTGCATATGTGCATTCTGGCCAACCACTCGTGTGACCCAATTCTGAATGGGCCACAGCCCTATAGATCAGCGGTCACCAACTGGTCGTCCGTGGACCACTGGTGGTTGCTGAGAAAATTTTGGTGGTCCGCAGAAAAATTATTTGCATTTTTTATATTGCATTAAATCAGGGGTCCTCAAATTATGGCCCCTGGGCCAGATATGTGCAATGAACGTTTGTGTTGCTGCAGAGAATCTACCTCTTCAGGGTCTTTTTGTGCGAGTCAGAGGGGGGCAGAAATTCCAACTTGGGGTCTGCTTCAGCCTCCTAGTCTGGGGCTTTGGGTGAAGGCTGGAGGGAAGCGCCACTGGTGGCAAAGAGCCAGAGAGCCTTGTTCCATCATGGCCTGGAACTGGATGACCATCTCAGCCATCTGAGCCTCCAGGCACTGGTACCTGGCCTTGCACTCCCACAGGTCTTCCCTCTGTTTGAAAAGCCTATACTTATAGTCCTCAGTGAAGTGCTTCTGCTAAGCCTCCTTCTCGGTCAGATCCAATTTGAACTGAGCCAGCTGTTTTGCCAACTCTTTCTCATGGTGGCTGCTTAGCTCCAACAACTGCTTCCTGTTGGGGCCCTAAGGAGCCTGGGAGGGCATGTAAGAAATGGCTGGGATGGGAGGGGCAAGTAGAGGCTGATGAGGCACCCCTCGACATGAGTGACATCGAGTTAGCCACCCCCACCCAGTCACATGACCAACTAGCCATGCCCACCCAGCCAGTCATTAGGCAGATCATATTAGTGGTCTGTGGTATTTAAAATTATGAATTTAATGGTCCCTGAGGTCCGAAGGGTTGGTGACCCCTGCTATAGATGGTATAATTACAAAAAGATTAAAATATGGATGTCATTTGCTTATGAGTTGGATATGAGACTTGCTTAATATATATATATTAAATACTAAATCCATTGCCTGACAATTTATTGAAAGTGACTGTTACTTTATGCATAAATAGCAAAAGTAAATACAAGATGTATAGGCCTCTGTGTGTGTGTCTCTCTCTGTTGTCTTCAGTGATCATCCAATTGTGTCAGTCCAAATGTTGGCAAGTCTATTGCAGAAGAATTTGCTTATAAAGTGTGTTTGGAAAGGTGTTCATCAGTGTTTTGAGAGAAAGTATATGAAAAATGGCAAATTTGGAAAGGGCAGTGTGGTTTATGTTGGTCAAATGGTATATAGGCTAGATATTAGCTTCTTAGCAATCCACTGAAAATGTAGGACTATAGGATTTTGAAAAGAATTTCTTGCTGAGATCCACAACAGAACAGAATACAACAACTGAAAGAATCCCATCTCTTTGCTTAAATATCAGATTTTTCATAAGTATCAGATTGTTCTATTTTTACATTTTAACAAACCTTATACCGGTACATTATAATTAATCTTTACTAACCTTGTATTTTGTGGCAAAACCGTTCTTCCAATCTTATTTATGCATTTATTAGCGACACTTTTAAATGTAATATGTATTGGATTAACAAAACTAGTGTGAGAAATGATAACCATGGAGGGAGAAATAGTGTGAAAGACTAGACTGAGGTGATAGTTCTTGAGGAAGAAGGAGGCAAATTCTAGAAATGGGTGCCAGTCAAAAAACACCACAGCCAGAAGATGGATGGGACACAGAGAAAGAAAGTAAGGATAGCCACTGCGAAGAGTCTCCCAGGATATATCTGTTAGGCTGAAGTTATAAAGAACTGATTTGTTCCACATCATTCTTGGACTTAACCTGACAAGTTTTAATAATTTATTTATATTTATTAATAAGCTATATTTAATAGGTTATATTTATTTATTTTCCAAATTTCTGTTTGATGAAAATAAGAAAAATATTTCTTAGAGTGCAGTTTCAAAATATCCACATATTTTATATCAGAAGCTAAGTAGAGTCAGGTCTGCTAAGTATTTGGATGGGAGAGCCTAGAACATTGAAAAATATCTAGAAGAAAGCTAGAAGAAAAAATACTTCCATGTTTTTGCCAAGAGAACTACATGGAGATGTTCATCAAGTCATTTTTATTTTAAATCAATCTGAAAGATTTTCCCTAATCTACTTCCTTGTTAGAAATTTAACTACCCCTTGGAGAGGATAAGATAAGTAAACTTGAGAAGCTAACAAATTTAGAATCTATATCTGCTGTCCTCAAGGCATTGCTCTGAAGGTCTTCCTGTGAAAATATAGAGGACATTTTTATCCATAGTCTGTTTATTAGCCTTATATATATTCATTATCTTGCAGATCTGGATATTTTTTAGTAGCTTTAAATAATGTGAAAATAAATGAGAAGCCCTTCGTAGCAACTGAGTATCTTTTGTAAAATTGTAATAGCTTTAACTCATAAATCAATATTTTGACTTTTTTCCATGTTTCAGAAAATGGAATAATGGAAAATCCCTTCTGCCCAACTTTTATCAGCATAATTAAATTTAAAGTTATCTTTTCCTATAGATTTTACTTCTGGAAACCTATCTTTAAGTCCAGTGTAATAATAGTTTACCCTGGGTTACAGGTAGCCCTTGACTTAGGACTGTAATTAAGCCTAGAATCAGTATTGTCAGTCATGGTAGTCATTATGGATCAACACATGATTGCACCCTGTTTTTACAACCTTTTTTGCAGCAGTCATTAAATGAAACAGCAATCATTAAATGAATTCATTTTATTGAATGGGTATTTTTTCGCCAGAAACCAGTAGTAAATGGTGGAAGCCAGTAAAAAACACTGAAAATTACAGTCATGTGACTGCGGCAAACTGAAAATGCCTGTAAATACAAGCTGGTTGCTAGGCCCATAATGTAATCATGTGACTGCAGTGTGTCTATGTGTGTGCATGTGCAGCTGTTGGAACTCCAGATCATATCTTTTTGTTGTTTCCAAGATTGAATGGTCATTAAGTGACCGGTCGTTAAACAAGGACTACCTGAACCATGTAAAATATTTATTATTTACGGAAACTTCTTGGGGCTGTACCATTTCAACTCAAACTTGGGCATTCTTTTTTTATCTCCTGCTCTATTTACACACAGGATCGCTAATAAAGAAGAAGCTGTTCTGTTTGTCTCGTAGGGTTCTTTGTAGCTGCTTTGATCTCTCCACCAAGGAGAGATCTGTAGTTTCCCAATACCTTTTCCCCAACCTATTGTTATTGCTACTGTTGCTAAAATGCAACTGCTAATCAGTTTTTCAGACTGCTGAATGTTAAGAACAGCTATCAAAGAAGCTTGCTGAGATAGGACTGCCATGTCTGAGCTGCAAAAGAAAACTCTACACAGATTGCACTTTGAATTGTAATTGTTGATGTCCTGTCAGCTAAATAAGACTATACGGAAGCACTTGTTGTATGGAAGAATACAGGCTAAGGTGGAATGTGGCCAGATTCCTCAGTTCACCCCTGCATTCCTGCTTATCTTCATTTTCATTATACAAAAGTGTCGGTGAGGTCAGTGCCTGCTAAGTTCAAAGACTGAAATGATTTGCAGCAGTAGCACAACTAACAGTATAAGTACCACATGTATTATTCATAAAATGTCTTCGATTTTCCTAAATTTTATAAGCCAGTTGCATATGGCAATGTTTATCTCGGTTATGTCCCATCTTCTTTTGCAATGCATCAAACATGGAGATGCACTTGAAAAGTTCCAGCTGTTCTACTTGGTGCAAAATGTAGCAAATGTAGCAATTAGGCTGCTAATCAGTACAAGATCCAATGATCGTGTGATGCCTACACTGAAAGACCTAGATTGATGCTTTGACAATTTAAGTGGTGGCATTGGCACTGACCTTTGAAATCCTGAACGCTCTGACTAAGAGACCTTCTTTCTTTGTAAGCATCATCAAGACAGCCCTCTCAGGGATGTCCCTGCTGTCTGAAGCTTCTGAGTTTGGATAGAGAATTTTTCCTGCATTGCTCCAAGCTACCGTTGACCCCATTTTGTAAGGAAATCTTACAACATGTTGTCAACCCTGAAGCTGACCGGGCTGTGGCCACTTTGGGGCTTCAGTGCTGCCACAACTGGAGCTGTTGGAAAGGGAGGGGAAAGTAGAGATAGGTGGGGTGCTGTAGCCAAAATAAAATACTTTCTCTTGGGAACCAAGGACATTCCCATCAGGGGTCCAGAAGGACGGGACTGGAGTCATCTAGCAACTGGACTGTATCCTGATTTGTGCCAATATGACATATCCAATAAATCTATTCTTTGAGGAATCCAACTGCCTTGGAGGTTTGATTGCTATGGGTGTGTTACTTGGAACCCTGACACGTGTCTCATTTGCTAGACTTTCCCATTTTATATTAATTTGGTCCATTCTAACTTCTATTTGAACTTTTTATGGTCTGTTGGCCATCTGGGACTGGCCAAAGCCGAAAGGGAGAGTGTAAACTATTGTTTTAAAGAATTCCGTGATATGTAAAACATATATTGTACAACAGCCTTTCAATATTTAAAATTAAGGCTATTGTGAATCATACCAGGGTAGTTTGGATTGTGATCAATCTATTCCTCCATCCAATTTATTTTTTTATGATAATTCTATTTTTTTCTTGGTTGTGGGTAGATGTAAAAGAAATCCTTAATCATTAAGTTTATATCTTTTCCTCTGCATCGTGATCCGAGTCTGGATTGAATCACCATGCATTAAATAAATTGGAAGAAGAGGCTATATTTTATGTATTGCATAATGTGCCTTCAGGATGACAAATGCAGTTAGTAAATTATATCATTCTAGAGAAAAATATTTGAATGTTGAGCAAGAGACATCTGTGGCTGATTTTTATTTATATTCAGATATTCCAGATTAGGACTGAAACATTCTTTTATTTTTCTTTCAACTCAATGGAATGTTGAATTTCTGTAAGTAGGGCAATTCTTCAAAAACTCAAGCAAATGGATTTGTTGTGTCTGGAAAAAAAAAAACAGTAATAGAAAGACCAAGCTTGAAAATGGAACTATTTAGGCAGGGGCTGTGGAGGAAAAGAAAACCTGAAATTTTTCTCAAAGCATCTCGATGGGAGATGCAGTTGGAGAGTAGTTCTCCTGATTACATGATGATCCAGAGTAGTGTGTATGCTCTGTGCTTTCCATTGCACAAGTACCCTGACACAGCCCTGAGAGAAATACAGAGACACACATGGCCACAATGTGCAACGTTATGATTCAAATGCCTCCGGTGGCCACGACTGGTAGAGGGAATGGAAAGAATTCTAGAAACTATGTGCTTCATGCTTTCTCTCTATATTTTTTTGTTGATTTATTTTTGGATAAGAGTTACCAGTAGCCATAAACAATATCTCTTTTGAGAAAGTAACATTTATATATTATTTATTGTCTTTATTGTCTGTGGTGGTGCAGTGGTTAGACTGCAGAATTGCAGGCTAATTTTGCTGACTGCCAGCTGTTTGATCCGCACCAGGCTCAAGGTTGACTCAGCCTTCTATCCTTCTGAGGTGGGTAAAATGAGGACCCAGATTGTTGGGGGCAATGTGCTAACTCTGTAAACCACTCAAAGAGGACTGTAAACACTGTGAAGCAGTATATAAGTTTAAGTGCTATTGCTATTATATTACAGAAAGAATATTATGGAAGTATATTATGAGAAAGCCAAATAGCAATGCTGAACTATATAGCAATATCAATAGCACTGTATTTATATACCGCCTATCAGGGCTTGCAACCCTCTCTAAGC
>JANHJO010008863.1:213527-225436 GCA_032468235.1 Pseudoxyrhopus heterurus | reverse complement strand
TTTCATTTACAATTCATTGTGGTAATGTACAGAACCAAAATTAGAAAAAAGTTGTCTCTGTCCAAATATTTATGGACGTAACTGTAGCCCAAGTAGATCAACAGTGTTTTTGCCTTCCAGCAGATAAAAAAATTTCTAACACCTCAATAGCTTTAATTCATAAACAGGACTTTAGTGGGGTGAAAAGTCAATTCTGTAAGCTTAACTTCTCCCTACTTACAATTTCAATAATGTATGTATTACCAAATGAATATTTTCTTCTCCATACATATATTCAAAATCTCTGAAAGGTTATGCTAATTTTATTTCATAGGAGAAAATATTGGATGAATCATAATCACAGAACACCAACTCTATATATTTAATATGTGGAAACTTTTGATATCTCTGCTGTAACTAGTGGGTAAATTCATGTGTCCTATTGCATTGAAAGAGCATTAACTGTGCCCTTCTGTACTCAAGAATTTTTGGCAACTCATGTTTGGATGACTAATTTAAATATGTGGTAGATGTTTACTGATGTAAGGAAAGCATTGTTGCTAACATCTAACAGCAAGGCAGACCTCTTATGAGTCATCTATGCCTTTGAAAGTAGCACAAAACGAAAAATATTAGCAAAAATAGCACAAGCTTTTCTAAGGTATGTATTTCAGCCTTTGGAAGAGAGAGTGAGGATGGGTGGTAATAGCTGTGCTTTTAAATAAAAGCTAAATAAGAACAGCACATTAAGAAACACATAATACTGGTTTTCCTTCTTCAAAAGAAAAGAAAATGGAAAAGGTTGTGTGCTGTGTGTATTGCTCTATTAATTTCCCAAATCTTAATATACAAAATGTGGAAGTAGAATTGGAATAGAAACTAAAATAACAGGAGTTACACACAAAATGCATTGTATTAACTTTCTACCAACAACCTAATAAAAAACCAATATCTATGTAAGTGTACCTTGTATGTAAAACACAACATTTTAAAATAGCATTCTGTTCTAATATTTGAAAATGATCCTTTCCCTAACTGGGATTCTAAAGGCAGTTACCTTCTGCATGACTTTAAAGAGCCTTTTGCATATCTTTTTCCAGTGTAATCCTGTGTTTTTTTAAGCAAAAAGCATTACACAAAATTAATAACAGGGTTTGGCAAATTTCCAAGAATCAGGTAGCTCAGTATATAGTAATTGTGCACAGTGTTCTTGTCTGAAAAATGTGATTTTAAAAATGAAAATAGACTTTGCGTTCCAAAACCTAAAGAGACAGCATTTACTAACGTTTGCATTAATTTTATTAAAATTTCCAGCTCCCTTTAAAATGGATTAAAGGAATATGAAAGGAATGGAAATATAGTACTTGTAATAGTAGAAAGATAATTCTCCTTAAAAATAGTAAAACTAGAAGATAGAGAAACCCCAAAGTGCTATGGGGCATAGCTCCAGGGGTCTGCATCTAATGGAAAGAGTTGGCAAAAATTAAAGTCATGCTTTTTGCCTAGGTCACCATTAAAGCTTCATATAGAAATTTAAAACATGATATTCCAATAAATAGATGAATTAGCAAGAAAATATAATCCAGTAGTAAAATGTCATTTTGTTTCCTGCAACCCTAAATGCTCTACCTCTTTTTCCCCGATCTCCTCCTCGTTTATTTGTTCTCTACCTGCTGCAACCATAACACTATTGGCAATAGCACTTAGACTTAAATACCGCCCCGTAGTGTTTTACAGCGCACTCTGGGCGATTTACAATGTCAGCATCTTGCCCCAACAGTCTGGGTCCTCAATTTACCAACGTCAGAAGTATGTAAGGCTGAGTCAACTTTGAGCCCCGTCAGGATCAAACTCTAGGCTGTGGACAGAGTTTGCCTAAAATATTGCATTCTAACCACTGTGCCACCAATGGTAGTTTACAGGAATGAAACATAACAAATAAAATAAAACAAATTAAATTATATATTTATAAAAGTATAAAGAGACCTGACCTATCGGGCAATTATTCTTTATAGGTGTCATGCATCACCATAAGCCATTCAGAACAGGTCTCTTTCACTAATTTCTGAAAGGCCAGAATTCCAGTTCAGATGAAATACTATTTGAAAGATAGATACTTGTTATAATAATTCTTATTAAGGTCCGTGCCAATTACCTCTGTAGCACTTTAGTAATTGCTCAGGAGTTTTTGTAATCAACAAAAACTATTTTATTAACAATAAAATTGTTAAACAAGCCTATGCTGTGTCTTATCTCTCAATAGATATACTGCTATCACCTGTGTGACAAGGAACTGAGGTAAAAAAGGCAGGAAGCCCCTTTTATACTACGTCAGTGACAGTTGGGTCATGATGTCATCATTCCAGGGTGTCACTTCTGATTGGTGGATCAAATATTTTAAATCTATACATTAGTACTGGCCAGCATAGTGCTGACAATATTGCTATCGGAAAGTAGTGTGAACCAACCTCCATGGTATATACCTTGCAGAAATCTTTGGCAGTTTCTTCATCCTGGCAGTTTCATCTGGGATGAAAAAGTCAAGCCAGGAGTCAATATCGATTCCAGTTGGGGAGAATGGTTACGAAGAAGCATCAGGGCAAAGTCAGAGACACCTGTTTAGATAACAACTAGCATCTTAAATTGAACGAAAGCTAATTGGAGCCATTCTGGGGATTGGAACACAGTGGTAAAAATTGGTGGTGGTGGGTGGCAGCTGATTACTGGTCCAGTGTGGGCAGCAGCACTTCCGGTGGAACAGTGGAAGAGGCGGGCACAGCCGCCACCACCACTGCCAGTGCAGAGCTATGGAGGGCGGTGAGTGGAGCAGACGTCTTTTTCTCGTCCTCCTCTTCTTTCTCCTCCTCAGTTCCTCACCCGGCATGGTGGTGGATGCCAGGTGGTTGGAGGCCCTGAGCTTTCACTAGCTCAACTGGTCCAGTGCATTCTAGATGAAGCTTTTGGACAGCTTTCAGAGACAGCAAGCATATTGCCATGTGCAAGATGAAAGCATATGCTATTGTTCTAGGGCTCTTCCAACCCAGGTAGGGTTGATATGATTTCACACAACAGTATAACATCTTAGGGTTGCAACGCTGTCTGTATCAGTTCAGAACACTCAAAATTGTCCTCTGTCAGAAAGCAGTTGCCTGAGAGTTTTGTTCCTATGGCAACATATTACCTTTATTTGCTTAATAAAGGAACATGTTAGACTAGGTTTCTTTTGAATAACCCAGCTCAACAGGTCTCCTCTGAGATTTCATATACTGTAGGCATGGCTTAATTCAAAAGCTCAGATTCTTGGACATCAACCCTCCCTTCCCTGTGGCTACCTAACAGCAGGATTTTGGGGGACTCAGCCCTTGTACCACCTGACTCTCTGTTTCCATCTTTCCTTCTTCCTTGAACCAGGATGTCTCAGCATCATCTATCTTCATGAGAAACTGGAAGGCATTGTGCTCTTCTCTCTTTTCCATATGTAAGAAATGATAAACATGGCTCCTTTCCACTGTTTTTATCCCTCTCTTCCTCTTCCTTCCTGAGGATTTCTGAGCAGAAGAATTTCCATTACTTCTTTGGCTGAAGTCAAAGAGGTTTCCCTGATTCTGGAGTTTTCCATCTGTCCACACCCTTTATCACCACACTCATTCACTCAGGCACGCATGTACACACATACACACAAACGTTCTTGGCATCCAGCTTCTCAGATGTACATATAGGTGTATATGGTGAAGGCAGTTATATAATGGTGACATCTGAAGAGAGGCATGAACAAAGTTATCACAAGTCAACCTGGAAAAAGATAGGGAAATTATCTTACTAATACATTTGATTTCTCAATTTTTTTATCCAACTGTGGATGATGGCCAGAAGATAGATAAAGCTTTCTACTTTTTTCAGCCCTAATCCTAATTCTCCCCTATCCAATCTGCCCAAGCTTATTCCATAGTCAAAAACTTTAAAAAATAATAATTGTTAGATGTATTTATTCAGATTAACAATGCTTAATTTACCAATAGAGTAGAATATTTGTAGCTAAGAGCTGAATTGTGGAGCCCTTGGTGCACTCTGAGCTTGGCTGTTTTCTTGCAAATGTTTCTTTACTCAGTAAAGAAGTAAAATCATCAGCACTGATGATGGTACCAAGTTGGGTGAAATGTCTGTAGGAAAACAATCATGCTTAACGAACCAAGGACCCTACAGTATTAATACAATAATACTTTATTAATCTTGTACATCATCTAACTCTCACTGACTCTGGGTAGCTCACAACAAACAAAGAAATTACAATAAAAATCAATAAAAGATAAAGATAACAAGCATGATGAAACAAGGGCTCTCGCTCTTTATTGCCAAGGACCTGGGAAAGGAGCCTCTTTGTAGTCTTCTAAATAGTGCTAAATGGGGGCTTTCCAGATCTTGGGGAAAACCCTGTTCTAGAGGGCAAGTGCTGCTACTACAGAGATAGCACACTTCCAGGGTCCTGGTAGATGACATTGTTTAAGTGAAGAATCCAGAGTGCACCAACCCTGCAGGATGAAATCAGTTGAGCAAATGCTATATAGCAGATATAAGCAGTCTTTCAAGTAGCCAGGCCCTGTGGCATTGTTATAGCTTGTAGAATTTAGTGGGAAAAGATTGCAAAATATCCAGTCTAAATGCAATAATGGAAAATATATATAAAACTGAAAATTATGCTAGTCTCACCAGAAAAAACAGTTGGTTTAGAAACAGATGAAAATTTAAAATCTGCTCGATATAATATAGCTATGTACTATAGCTATATACTATAGCATAGACATGGTATAGCTGTATTTGCATCATGTCCTGAAATCTAGACAAACACTATTGTCATAATCCATCACATCATATTAAGCTATTAAACTAAACTACTACCATATTTCTGGAATACCAACATATTTCTGTAAAAGGTATAAGAGGAATTCATCCTCAAATTATAGAATCGATTATCTCATTATAATAATGATTAAATTTTATGCAAAAAGCTTATTGTTCAATGAAAGAATAAATACTGGGAAATGATGCATCTGCAAAACAACAGATGATTTCCAAACAGTTCACTCTATTCTTATGACCACTTTGTCTACATCCATTAAATATAAATATATAGTTGACATATATATGTCATAGGCAGAAATGAATTTTGAAATCTGAGGATTGTCTGTTGCTGATGCTCATTAAAATGTACATGCTAATATCAACCCCTCTATTGCATCTAATTCCCATTACATGTACAATTATGTTTTTATCTTTTATTTCTGTTTAACCTCAATATTTGGGAATAATTTAGCTATCATAACCCGATTGGCTATTGTCTTCTTTATAAAGTAATCATTTGTTTTCTTTTTAATCTTATAAAAAATTTCAGACTTGAAATAATTTGGGAAGAATGTTGTTGTTTTTATATCCTTAACTTGTGTGTATGTGTGTTTGTCTTATGATAGTGAACTACAGCAACAAATTGCATAACTGCAGTCTCATAGCCATGTTTGTACATAATTTTAAATGAAAAATATGTCATAAATTATGATTAAACTATGAAATGAGTAATATACAACATGGTAGCTATACTGGCAAGATAAAAGATTTGGAAGAATCAGGGTGAACTATGGGGTTCTTGGTGCTCCCTGAGCTTGGTTTCATTAGCAAACTAGGTAACATCATCAGTGCACTGCAAGAAAACAATCACTGCAATGAAATTAAAGAAACACGTTAAAGTTGGCAAATTTGAGGAATAGTGGATGATCTTTTTGGCCCTTTTTATTGCATTGAAAGTCAAAGCCTTGTTGCTTATCAGTAATATTTTTTTTCTGTTGAGGGAATAATTATTTGGAGAAAGCCCGTGATAGGTAGGGCAACCGAGTTTCTGTCTAGATCTTTCTATCTCCTTCAGTCTAGACTTATTTAGGAAAAACAGCATCGTAAATAGATGACTTGCAGAGAGAGCTCTCAGTCTAATTCCAGAGAAGATGTCATTGAGGAGGCCTGGCTCCCATACTATAGATTACAATAGACAGAGGGAGTTGAGGATGCTGTTCACAGCAGCAGTTAAACATTTCTTATAATGCTTCTGGCATATTGAACAGTTAGCAGCCTATCCATGGAGACAGTCTACAAGTAGGTTCACACTAATTATGAAATTCCATATAAAATTTTTAAATAGCATTAATGTGTATGTATGTATGTACATGGACATACAGTATATTGAGTATAAAGTATAGATAGCCTTCAGAAAGTTTTTGAAAAACAGGGCAAAGACATGCGGCCTAGGGAACAGTCAGATAAAATAAGACATAGTTTGCAACTGCATAATGGGCAGAGAAAGAGGCTTTGAAGGGACACCCCCCCACCTCTCAGATTGTAAAGGAGGTGGCGGGAGAATTGTACTTTCAGACTTTCAAGATTGATGTCAACCTTCCCTGGTATGCCAGAAAGGAAATATGACCCAGAGGAGCTAATTCTAGTTTACTATAAGGCTACATAAAAGAATCTTGCAAATAAAGCATTCTGTTATGGCTAATTAAAACTACAGTCTTCAAATATATTGCTTGGTATATAAATGTAAAATTAACAGATTCCCAGAAGTTGGCAAGCAGATTATCAAAACATATTTATCATTTGAATTTTGAAATGATTCCTGTTTCACTTTGTTGTTAATCTTACTTTTTATAACCACAGCAAACTATGTAAAGCATTAAAACACACACTCTCTCTAATTGGCAACTACCTTTACGGTTTTTGGAGAGTTGATCAATATACTGTAGAATGCCAGTAGTTTAGTTTTAAAAAACAATTTAAAAAAGTGTTCAAGCATGCTAGAATGCCATCACCAGTACTGACTCTAATAGACCTCAATGAACAAATCTTCATTGTAACAAAATATCAATAGCATTTGATTTTTTTTAATGAAAACTTGTTTATAAAGACTAAAAAAATGAATAGAAAATGGATAACACAAGACAACACAGCTTATTTTGTGATTTATTACATTTTGTAAGCTTATAATGTATTATAATATTTTAGAACATTTAAAATAAAATCTAATTTATTGCTGATTTTAGTGCAGGAAGTAATCTTTCTATGTGATGAATTATATAAGCTAAAACAAGTCATAATTCAGGAGACGCTTCTGTTGTTAAGATTCATCACACAGCCAGATGTTTAGACTGGACTTGGCATTTTTATGCATATCGAGCCCTTCCCAAAAACTTTGGATATGTAGATGTTGATGGTGTTAGAGGTATCATCATAGGATGTAAGCAAGTCGCAAATAAAGCTACCTTTTGCAATTGACTCAGTGGTGAACTTGTCAATTCACATACTGCTCCAATTGTTAGGATTGTGCTAGTATTATTGCAGCATCTCATTATTAAGAAAAACTATGGCCAGGCAATGTATCAAACTAGAAGGAAAAATTAGTGCAGCCTGTGTACAAGTACAACTCTTTATGTCCTATTTCTAGTTTCTGAAATGTCATCTGTGCAAGGTTTTATAGTCTCAAAAGCAGACATTATCAATCTTAGTGAGAGGACAAACTTGCGGCTTCATGTGCTATCCATTTCTATGGGATGAGCTGTTTATGTAAACAGCTAACCATTTAAAGTATATTTTAAATGTTCCATATCTATGAATATGAAAGAGGAGTTAATCCATTATCATTTTTCTGCTTCCACCAGCAGTTCCCAATGCTTCAAAATGTCCCAGGAGTCCAAAACTGGAGAGTGGAACAAAAATCACCCCATCTAACTAGTTGGAGTGATTTGGAGGTTTGATAGGTATATTTTGAGGCTAGCTTAAACTTCGCTTTGTTTTTGTTTGACGAGTATGTTAGGTGATGGATTTATGCATTTATTTCTTGTCTCCCTTTGTGTGCACATTATTATTTTATTTGTAAGCTGTTCTGACAGCATCTAATTCAAAATGGCCTAGAAATATTATATATAAATGCATAAATAAAAATATATTTTCTCTAGGTTCTGCAGTTTCTCACTGGAATGTTCTCCCAGCTCTTCAGAGCAGATTTGTGGCAGAGGTCATATAAACTGATAGGGAATCTCTGAAAACTAAATCCTCAATCCTTAGCAGGATTCACATTGTGGATAAGAAGCGTCCAGAGGACAGAAGTTTCTATTAGGAATAAATCCTAATTCCAAACCAAAATGTTTTTGATAGAAATGTTTGGGCAACATTTTAGCAGAGATCTTAAGGAAAAGACTAAAAAAGATTTCAATGTTATAATTTCAACGTATAACTCTGAAGTATGTTAATAACACAGTTCTGTATTACAAGTTATTTGGGATATTAGACATGGTTTATAATGAACCATATCACACACTTAATAGGTTTCAAATTAAAAACCTTCTGGCATTTTCTTTTGCTCCAGATCGCTACTCTAAATAAGCACTTAATTCAGCGAGACCACTTGAATTGAAGTGTGTACTGATTATGCATTTTTGGTCATGGTTATATTTCTTATAAACAGTAATATGGAAATGATAACTGCAAATAAAAATTGATTTAATTGACTAAAATGATTGTTTATTTTTTAAAACTTTATACTATTAATTGGTGCCCCCCCTTACTTGCTGGTTTATTTACTCATATAAATAACTAGCTGGATACCCGTGCTTCGCGATGAAACTTTGTGATCAGGCTATGCAGGAGAAATTTGGTTTACAATCCGTTGGCTCAGTGGTGGTCAGTGATTGAAACACATGAGGGAATATCGCTCCCGCTGCCTTGAGTCCGGAAGCAGTTCCATAGGTGGAAGGCGTAGACATTTTGGTGAGGTATCAACATTTAGTACTATAAGGAGCCCCAGGCCGCTCCTGAGTGAAGGAGTGGAATGTCTGCCAGTTTGAGGTAATGAAATGTGAGGCAACTGGTAGATGGAACAGAATTCTTTTCAGGTGGGAGGGGGAGTAGAATGGCTAATTCCTTAGCATCAGAGTGTGTTAATATAAGGCAACTGGCAATTGGAACAGAGTTCTTTTCAGGTGAGGAGGGGGAATAGAACTCCTTAGCACAGAGCGTGTTAATTACTGTATAAGAAATACTAATGATCTGATGGTCATTCCAAAAAATCCTTTCTTAACGAGCACCTAGAAGTCAAGAGGAACATACGTGCCACATTTCAAGTTTGTAGGCTTTACGGTTCTGGAGATTTTGTGATGAGTGAGTGGCACTTGGCTTTTATATATATAGATTCCTGACAAATTCCAGCAGGTTTGGTGCTCTCTGTTGTGGTCCCCATTTACAAAAGGGCAATAAGAGCGATCCCTCAAATTATAGACTGATTAGTCCAACTGACATCAGAACAAAATTAAATGCCAAATAACTTTTATAAAAGATTGAAAACCAGGTGACTGAAAGCAGCTTGTTACCAGAAGAGCAAGCTGGATTTAGGTCTTGTCAGGCTCCAAAACCCAAGAAAGACATGCTGACTTTTTTCTAAGCAGTTTTCCTTATGTTCCTCGCCCATAGATAGAAATCTTGCCAAGCTAATGCAAACTACTTAGATCATTAAAGATATAATTTGAAAACTTGTAGGAATATTCTGCTTTACACAGATGATATGGTATTGCTGTCATACATCCTGGTAAGGATGAGAAGATTGTTGTAAAGGTATAGTTCATATTGTGTATTCAACTAACTGAACACGAATAAGTCCAAGACCAAGGTAGTTGATTTCAAGAAGGGATGGGCTAGTTATAACTGGAGCCTGGATAGGGAACGTATAAATCAGGTTAAGTCTTCTATATATTTAGGACTTGTTTTTTATAGAAAGAAGTCCCAGATTCCCATATTTAAGAGCAGTTCTTTAAGTGCTACAGCCTGTGCCAATCACAGCTACCCAGGATCTCTAATCCCAATCATAAAGGTATATAACAGCAAAATAGTTCCAATGAGTACATATGACAAATATGTGTGGGGATATGTAAATGTCCCCTTAGTGGAACAGGTATAGGCTAATCCACTAATTAGAATATTCAACTATTGGTTGAAGACGTTATCTATGGAACAATATAGATTACCCAAGCTTTGTTTTGAAAAGCAGTTGCATGATATGCCTCATCGCACTTGGGCTGAAGTTGTTCAGAATTTTGATATATTTATCTATTAAATTTGTATGCTGCCCATGCCTCTACCAAGTAACTCCTGGTGGCTTATTGGTGATTTCCAGATATTACTTTTGATCTATTCCAAGGAAGTAGTTGATGCCTTTGAATGATGTCTATCTAATAATGTGATGTATGAGAGAAAACATGAAATCCAGAGAAGCTGTAGGTGATATAAGTAAAATAGAAACTGGACTTTGGGATTGTGGTTCAGCCTGTTTAGCATGGGTTCATTTCTCCTTGAAAGCACAAGTCAACAATCCGAGTCTTCTTTGTTCCTTAGCTGCCATTGGATTTTCATATGACTGCTTTTTGATTAGCTTTTCTGCATAGTTATGCCTGATACTAGCTGATTTCTTTTTGAGCTGGTTGGATTTGGATATAGCTATCAAGAGGTATTTGTGGAGGGGAAGCAAATGATGAAGTGATAATTGTTCTCTGCATTTTGATATTATGTGCAAATATAAAAGGAATAAAGCTTGTGTTGTGCTGATGCAACATGGCATCAGATCCTGCTAATGCCTTTGAAGTTATCCACACCTCTGTTATATTTCTTCTTGACTACTGCAACTAACTTTGTGCAGGTTACCTATAAAACTATCTGGAAGTTGCAGATGATACTGCATAAAACTTGGCAAACCAGTGCAAAGTACAGTGATCATAATGATGCCTGTACTGAAAGACCAGCCTTGGCTGCCAGTTGTTAGCCGATATATTTAAGATGTTGATACTGACTTTTAAAGCCTGACTATCTAAGGATGCACATTCCTTGTTATGTACTTACCCGGTTAGGATTGGTGGGAAAGGCTGTCTTGAAGATGCACTTCTGTCAGTGGTCATGTTTCAGGCATTGAAGAAAGACTTTTCTCCTGGGTCACTTCCTTGATATTGTATCCAACATTCTCTCAACTTTTAAAGAATTTGTACAATGCTTTTCCTTTGCCAGGCTTTAAACTATTGGCTAATTTTGTAATGTATTGTTATTTTTAAACTGTATTGGTTAACTTCATATTCTTATATCTAACTGTGTTGACTGTTCACCAGAAGAGAAAGATAAGGTATAAATCAAATAATAGATAAACATATAAAATACTTGGCACCTTATTAACTTTTGTACCAAGAGGAAACTGGAAGACTTCATGACATCAGTGGACCCATGTACATACAGACAACAGTAGAGACATCCTAAGTATCTAAGAGGCATGCTCCACAGCTACCAGATCCTGCAGTGAGTTTTGCAGTGGAGTGCAGTCTTTGTGATAGTCTACACTCAGGTCTCATTATTTTTGCTGATATTGGATAGTACCTGGACTAGTCTCATGGTTGTTTGAGTTACAAATATGGCTAGCAAGAGTAAGTTAATTGTCCCACAGCTGGGTCATACCTGCATATTGGCAATGTAGGTCATACAGTACAGTACAGTACAGTTATTGATCCAATTAGGTATGCTATCCTTTTATATATGACAAGATTTAACCTTGTTCTTTATAGGAGATCTCAGAATCTAACAATGTACTTATAGTATTTAAAGTTCCCTATAAATTCCTTTGTTCAAAGGAAGTTTGGTTTACAAGCATCTTGTTTAGCATAACCCTGATCATCACAAATGGTCCGCAAGTTTCTAGAAGTTGACTTTTGAAAGGCATATGAAATTGTAATTAGATCATCCTATTCTGAATATGGATCCTGCTTATAATAATTAGTTCATAAATTGTTTAACCTTTATAGTGTAATCCTATCTACCGTATATACTCGAGTATAAGCCGAGTTTTTCAGCCCTCAAAAAGGGCT
>JANHJO010008863.1:195007-207654 GCA_032468235.1 Pseudoxyrhopus heterurus | reverse complement strand
TCTTCCTTTTTGCATTTCCAATCCCCAAGGCCCTTGTGGCTGTATGTATTTCGGCTGCAGAGTGAAGTTTAAAGTTGAGAAAGAAGGCTCCTGCGGGGTTGAATGGAAAGATCGAGGGAAACAGCTGGTATTAATCAGATGTATAGGATGGGGGGAGGAAACTAGAGGGAAGCAAAGAAGCAGGCAAACTTGTAAGCTGAGAATCAACATATGGCGCATTGTGTTTAAATCGTGGTGCTGTTTGGAAGTGTTGCTTTTCTGGTTTTTGAGTGCAACTTCTTTAAAAAAAAAACCTGATGACTCTGGTTGATGATTGCTAAGTATTGGATTGCAAAAGTCGCAATGAATTCTGCATATTTTGAGAGAAATGCTAAATGGAAAGTAGTCCATTTCATATAAAGTAATGAAGCTGTTTAACATTCTTGTGTGATCTGTTATACAATTTCTGTTAAACATATTTTGATTCTATTTTACATTTATGAGAAAGTTTGAATTTTAAACTTGTTTGTGCATAGGGTTATATTAATGCCATTTTGCACTGACATGTCATTGCAAAATACACTTAGTATCATTTGCAACTGTTTATTACTTTGTTTTATTTATGTGTTTTATTAACTAGTGTAAGTCAGTTTATAAATGATACAAGTTAAATATGTAGGATCATTATTTGTGCAATAAGTTAAAATAAAAATGGTATTTCACTGTAGCCTTTTAATAATTTTATTGATATTGTTAATACTGTTCTAAAAATGAAGAATGGCTATATAAGCTATATACTTATATAGACTTGGTCTTGTATTTAAATTCTGTTGGGACTTAGTGCAATTTATAAAGGAGCGTTGGAGTAGATACAACATGGGTTTTACTTTTCATTTGTCATATTTGTTTGGTATCTTTATAATATTGAAAAGTGGAATTTTATTCTAAGTCATCTTGTATTTTGCTTAGTGTAGAAGTTGAAAGGTAAATACAGTATTTAATCTTTTGGTAACTTCTATCCACATCTTCCATTGAATTCCCCTTGAAAATATATAGCTCTATCTAATTTAATGCACTTTCTCCTAGATAAATAAGTATAATAGGTTAGGTTTAATTGTTTTAAATAAAATTGTTTAATAGAGTCGAGAGTGGAAGTAAAATATCTTAATGAACAATATGATTTCCTTTCCTAACTGATACAGAGGCATTCAACCATAATTCCTATTATCTCCCATTAACATGACTATGATGAATGAGGATGATGGAAATTGCAGTCAAACAGCTCAAGAGAACATATTGGTAAAGGAAAACTATTCTTAGCGAAATAAACTTGCAATAGCTGCTTTTTTTTATTCTGACTTTCTATAGATAGCATGATTGTCAACCTGGTAAAGCTAATCTGACTCTTGCTAACAAAGGCAGCAGTATCTGGTTTCAGGTAGAACAATAATCTTGTCATAGTTTGTTTTGTTTTTACTGCAACTGCTTTGACTGGATTTGTTTCTGAATTATTGCACCTCCTTATCATGGAAAGTGAAAGTTTATAAAATGCACTGCTTCCATTGTGCCTTCCCTAAGAAAGGTGACTGATGGCCCTCTTGTTTTTGTAGAGTCATGCTATGAAGAAAGAGGGTGGAGACTACAGAAAAAAACTGGAATTGTAGCAATGAAGTCTTAATGCTACTTTGGACATGACATCACTTTGGCTCAAGAAAATTAGGGTGGGGCCGTGAGACTGACTGACTGGGCTATCATAATGAATCCAATAAATAAGATTACAGTTGTTTTGGCCTTTCATGCCTGTATATGTTTAGAAATAAAATGACAGAAAACAAATGCCATGCTATTCCTCATTTATTTTTTTCCAATAATTGGCCCCAATAATATTATATAAACTTATTTGACAATATATTTGTGCCAGTATTAGTGCACTTTATGCGTGTCTATTCAGAAGAATGACCCCAGGTGCCCAGTTGGATTTATTCTTAGGTAAATGTGTTTTTTGTGATAACCTAAAAATGCTTATTTTTAAAATATGTGAATATTTACTAAAATTAATTAAAAACATTATTCCTCAATAAATCCTAATTTGAGCATTCTTGTAAAAAAGCAAGAGAAAGTAAGAGTGAGATTAATCATTGCTAGTGCAAAGTACACAGAACAAGATTATATGATTTATAAGGTGGGATCAAATAAATATATGGCTGTTTTATAGCATTAAAAGTATTAAACTAGTATGGAAGTAATTATGAGTGTTCACTCAACAGAGAATGTCAATCATAATTGTTATGCTGCAGAATTCACTATGCAAGTTTAACAAGTCTAATCCAATCAACTTTAACCTCAATAATATTTTATATATAGACTCTGAAGTCTGTCTGCCTATCATTTGTCTATCAAATTTATACCCCCCCCCCTTAATCTCACCTAAGTGACTCTGGGCAGTACATAACAATCAGATAAAATAAATGTAAAAGCAACAGATATAATGTATAAAAATCCATATTAATAAATATAAAAACCAAAGACACAATCCTAGATGAAGGGAGGATAAGAATGGCATCTCAACAATAGAGCCATCAAGGCAAGTTATTAATTCCCTTGGAGTCCCAGGCCTGATAATATAACCAGGTCTTTTTGGAACATCAAAATTTATTGAGCTAATCTAATTTTTTGGGCGAAGGATGTTCTATATGGTGGGTTTCCCATCAGAGGAGGCACATGTAGGTCTCTAGCCCATGGTGCCCATAATATTCCTTCCGCCTTGGCGCAGCGGTTAGAGAGCTTGTAATTAGCATCAGCTACCTGCAATTTAGCAAGTTCAAATCCCACCAGGTTCAAGGTCAACTCAGCCTTCCATCCTTTCAAGGTAGGTAAAACGAGGATCCAGATTGTTGGGGGCAATATGCTGACATTATAAATCGCTTAGAGGGGGTTGCAAGCCCTGATAGGTGGTATATAAATACAGTGCTATTGTTATATTCTCTGCCGGATCTAATGAGGCAGGCTGACACAATCCCTCAACTGGGTTCATGTCCAAGGAAACGAGAAAGAAATTTTGAAAACTTAATTGTGAACTTGTGAAACAAGATGCCGTGTGATTGTACATCTGTCATTTCAAAATATTTTCCCAAGCCTTTAAACTCTGTTTGACACAAGTTGAAAACACTACAAGTACAACTGTGCAAATACTATTTTCCATCTGTGTTAATAAACATAAGTCATACTTAGCCCACTAGATTGTGTTAGTACTTCAAAATACTGATAAATTGCTTTCAGCAAAAGTATGCAAGCTGAGAAAACATCAAGAAACGTATCTGGGAGGAAAGATCGAAAAAAAAAAATAGCAGAAATTAAACTTCAAAATAGACAGTCATCATTAGTTTTTCTTTAAACTTTAGGCTTCCTACTTTTATTTCCCAGAACTTTTAAAACATGCTAGTAATTTTAAGATTTTTTTGCAGCTAAATATTTTTGTTCATGCTTGAGGAAATAACTGATAAAAGAGTAATTTGCAAAATTGGATGTGTCTTCTTTCTATTTATCAGTTACACAAGTCAACTCGATTATTTCTTCATCTAAAGAAAAAAGCAACGTTTTAACCTTGATCCCACGATTTTATCATTTTAAAAGCACATCTGATTACAATAGGTTTTATTATCAGGTATTAACTCCCGATAACCTTAAAAATGATGTCAGTAGACATGTAATGACAAAAGTCTCACTTCCTAGTACTTTTAACTTATGGTAGGAGGAAAAGTGGGCTGCAAGAAGACATATGTTTCACCCATATGTCCCTGGCAAAGGCTGTCCTGCAGGCTTATTGTTCTAAGCCTTGTCATTAGCAGTAGTTGTTATAATGATATTGGAGGAGCAACTTGCCAAAAAGTGTAAGGAGCAGCTAAAAATAAATAATAATTTGAGATACCTTTACTATATCTGAATGAATCTTCAGTGTTACTCCATATAAATAGATTTATTGCTTTATCGTTTAAGTGTACAGTACAACATTGGTCTGTATCAACAAATCAGGTTATTGTGAACTCTAAACTTTTAGATAAATTATTGAGATTACTAATCAAAATATAGCATCAAATTAGTTAAATTTTATCTTCCTCAAAGCATCATTCCAGTTTGTGATGACAACTCAATCAAAGGTATGAAATGCATGTAGAACCTTGCTGCTTACATAAATTTGGTCAAATCTTTTAACTACCCACTATAAATTACATGTGAACTATAATAGCCAAATACTGTATGTTGTCTTCTCTGTAATAATCTTTTCTCAGATGAATGTTTGGAAAATGTAAAAGCTATCCAATTAAAGACCTCCTTGCAACATTTTAGTCTTAAAGAGCATAAGAATGTATGTTCGGAGGCGAATAAGATAACTGTATTTACATTGCCTACTCATTCCCAGTGCATTTTCCTGCAAAATTAAGTATTTACCACTTTATTTTTTTAATGTACCCATTGCAATAATAACAAATCTTGTCAGAACTTCTTGGTTAAGATGTTGCTCAGTAAAATATTCTGAATTCTAAGTGAGTGGGCTTAGGGAAATCTCATGTTTAAATTCTCATCTTTATAGTTTTTAAATCACACTTTCCTTTTGGGTTTGTTTGTGTGAGATCACAGTTTAGACTGGCAGTTGGTAACTTGTTCACTGTTGTCATTTTTTAAAAATGTTAGTATTCACATCACTGTTTTATCACTTGCATATATCAAAGAACCAGTTTTTTTGTAGTAGGCAGCAAGCAGACTGATTAGCTAACAGTGATCATTTCTGGCTTGTATAGCTGGTTTGCTTTGAATACGCAGGAGCTGATTTGGGATGGGTCTGGTCTAATCAGCTAAATGGCAGCAGGAGCAGGAGAACGAAGTGAGGTTAAGTGGTGAGGCTGGTGACAACAGGGAAGTTGGGACAGACCAGGTAGTAGATTTTTATAAACAACCATTTTGGGAATCACTGTCTTTGATCATATCCGTTAAGTTAATTTCGATAATTAAGCAGTTAGTCTTATAGATAAGTCTTTGACTTATGACTATAATTGAGACTGGAAATCTGGTCATAAGTTGTTATGCTTATAAGTTGAGGTACCCACATGACCAGAAGCAATTTTCTGGCTTTTTCACTGAGATCCTTTAACGAACACTGAGATCATTAAGTGAATCGTGGTCATGTGCTACAGAGTGCTGCAATGAGTTGTAAAGCTGACCTATTCAGGATATGATCACCTGATCCTGGGGGCAATGTACGACCATTTACCATGGTCAGGAGTGCTTTATGGGCCACAAACACACATTCCATGGCTGTCATAACATGAAATGTTCAACTGTTTATAAGTCAAGAACTACCTGTACACCGTTTCCTTCCAAGATGTTTTTAAATTTTAGTTTTTTGTCTCAATTGTAAGAGCTCTTATAATTTGGATTGGTGGTGGTTGTGATGATGATGAATTTCCCTTCTGTCTTCCATCTGTCTCTCTTTTTATTCCTACTAGAGAAAACAACTAACGGATAGTAATTTGCCTAAATGCATCCATGTAACTCTATAATTGAGGGCAGATTTGAACCAATTTCATCCCTTAATCACTATTTTTCAGTTGTTCCACAAGCTGACTTGTTCCTACACCGAGGATTGAAGTAACTGGAAAGGCCTTCCGCTTACATAAGATATTAAATCACTTGATCCTCAATTATCCTTCCCCATGACCAACGCCTGTAGCCACTTTCTTCTGTATTCTAAACTGTTCCAAAAAAAGCAAAACCGAACTAAGGTTCAACTTCTCTGAGATCATGAGTAGGATTGTAAAAAGACTGCAGTGAGAAGGCTGCATCACATACCGGGTACATCAGTTCTTGGACAAACGGGAATACTTTGTCCTGGTTTTGAGCCACTGTCACAGGTACTTCTTATCCTGTCTTGAACTGCTGTCAAATAGAGGCTTTTGGTTCTGCTTCGGGTTGTCACTTCTGCTGCTTATTTGCTGGCATTTGCTGCTTATTTATTTGAGTAAACAGTTAATGACAGGAAAAGAAAGTAATGTACAATAACTAACCAACACTTTACTTGCTGTTCTTGCTGATGGCTCATGGACGGGTAGAGGGGATGAAAGCAAAGAGAAATGGCAACAACAACTATGGGTAGGAAGAGATGGATTATTGTGGGGAAGACATAGGGAGATACAGAAACACACCTGAAAATTCTGGACATAGACAGTATGTTTATTTCTTTGGCAATGTTAAATATGTATCTGAGTTTCCTGCTTTAGCCAATCACAGTTAAAAATGAAACAAAGATTGCATTTCTCCTGGGTATAACTTTTATTCTACAGTATACCGTGAGGTCACTTTCAGTTAAATCTGCTTAGGGGCTACATTGTACAATAAATTGCTATATATCTACTTCATGTAAAGCTTTAGCAGCTATTGTAAAAGATCTTAATACCTGTGTAAAGTTTAAGTTTTGATTTTTTTCCCTAAGCTGGAGGAAAAAAAGAACACCAAGAGTTTTCTGATTATGATCCCTAAGTGACGGTGTGATATATATCATACAATTGGTATGACAGTTGGGGGAATATGATTTATATCTAACAATTGATTAAATTCCTTGCAAACTGCTGACAGTTTTTGTACTTTGAACATACTGTATAAAAGATTGTCACTGATAGATGAAAGGAAATGTCTTTGTAGTTGAGATTGGATAGGGGGGAAGATGTATGAAAAATATAGCATCCTTCAGTTCTATTGTAGTGGTTTCTGTCATAGACTTTTCAGACTAGTTCTTTATTTTTCACAGAAGAATAGTAGTTGTTTTTGTTTTGGTTCTGATGCTTCTAAGCCAAAGATTTTATTTGAATGCAGCAGCATATTGAGACAGAAGTACCAAAATATTGCTTAAAAATTAAATCTAGTTGTTTCCAGTTCACCTTTCCAAACATTGGTTACAACGTATGCAGTTGATGAGTAGATAGTCAGAACAAGGACTTAAAGAAGATATTGGATAAGAGAGATGGCTGCATTTTTTATATTTACATTTTGTTTTGCTTGAATTGTGAAAGATTAGAAATCCTAGAAGAACACCTAACTCTGTTGTCCAAAAAAATACAATAAATTGTAAATGCTCCTGTATGTTCTTTCATAGAAGTATGGCTCAGTCTCAGCATTGCGTTAAAACTTAAAATGGAACATTTGTTCTATTTCACACTTATAGTAGTCCTCAATTTAGAATAATTTTTTGTAGTAAACTTGGAACTTAAAATAGCACGGAAAAAACTGACATATGATCATTCTCACACTTATAACCATCACTGCATCCCCATAGTAAAGTGATCAAAATTTGGGTGCTTAGCGACTGGCATGTATTTATGATGATTGCAGTGACCAGAATCATGTAATCACCATTCACAACTCTCCCAGCTAGCTTTCAACCAGCAAATTCAATGGGAGAAACTGAGTTTGTTTAATGACCATATGATTCACGTAACAACTAAAGTGATTCGCTTAACAACCATGGCAAAAATGTCATAAAATGAGTGGTTATAAGTTAGGGCTAACTGTATTATAGTATAACTCAGAACATTGTATTTAAATGTAATTTGCAGAGAGTCGCACTAGAGGATCCTTGTACATGTGATCCTTGACTTACGACCACAATTGACTCAAAAATTTATGTTGTTAAGTGAGAAAGTTAAGTGAATTATGCCCCATTTTATGATCTTTCTTGCCACAGTTGTTGTTAAGTGAATCACTGCAGTTTGATAAGTTAGTAACTTGGTTGTTAAGTGAATCTGGTTTCCCCATTGACTTCACTTGTCAGATGGTTGCAAAAGGGGATCACAGCAACAGTTGTAAGTGTGAACCAGTTGCCAAGCATCTGAATTTTGATCATATGATCATGAGGATACTGCAAAGGTTGTAATTCTGAAAAACGGTCATAAATCAATTTTTTCAGTACAGTTGTAACTTTGAACAGTCACTAAATGAACTGTTGTAAGTCGAGGACTACCTGTATTCCATTCTTGCTCTACAATTCTCTGTTTCTGATGTTAAATAAATAGTTATGAGAAAATCTGGAAGTTTTAGGAATGGAAGATGTACGGAATCTTCCAAAATATCATGAATGAAATATTACATTAAAAAAATTATTTGGAAACTTTGATTCTGTATAGAAAGATTTCTGTTCCAAAGGAGGTTTATGGCGACAGATGGTAACTTAAAAACTTAAAACTAAGTGACTGCAAAAAAGACTGAAGATTTGAAGTCAGAAACCTGCAGCACGCTTTGTTTATCCCGCTTGCTTTTTAAAGATGGCTTGTTGTTTGTTTTCTTTGACTGACACAAATTCAGATAAGAGGGCAAGTTATTTCCGCACAGAAAGTTGGCTTGGTTTCATCTGTCATCGCATCTTTTGAATTTGACCTAATAATAACAAACGGTAATAAAAGTAAAAGCTTCAGGTTGTCACTTCGAAGAGTTAGGGCCAAAACATACAAACAGAATACTGCTACAACAGATAACTATATCTTTCTTGCTCTAAAAATAATGTTGGAGTTTACTGGACAAGTGTTTCTCAACACCAGCAGCTTTAATATGTGTAGACTTCATCGGCCAGATTCACCAGCCAGCCAGCATGCTGGGTACATGAAGTGAAGTCTTCACATCTTAAAGTTGCTGACGTTGAGAAACACTGGACTATGCCATTGCTTTTCATTAGCCTCTTCCCACATGAAGCCCTTTATATGCGTTGCACTTCAATTTCAGGAAGTGACACAATAAACTTCAGTGATTCTGGCAAGGACCATTTGTTTTGTTTTGCTTTGGTTCCCTTTATTTTGCTTTGCTTTGTTTTGCTTTGTATGCATATCCGGCGTTGAATAGAGATGCCCCAGATATCAACATACTGACTAGCTGGCTGGTGCTACTATTAGCAACTCTATTCACTGTCGTTAACTGATTATAACATAGCTCAGAGGACTTGGGGGGGGGGGGATTGCTATAGAACCAATATACAAAAAAAATAAAAAAGATCTTGCTATATTGACTTTATAGCTTTTTGAGGATAGTAACCAAATTGTATGCTAAGCATTGAGACCAAGAGCTGCAAGATAGAATGGAACTTAATGACACAATTGGAGACAAACAAGTGGATTTAACGGAAGAATTCAACTACAGATCACATTCTTGTAATTAATTGTTCAATGGAGAAATATATTAATAAATTGAAACCAGACTTATATGTTGGTTTCTTAGATTTCAAGTTTGTCTTTGACTCTTTATCCAGAAATAACTGAGGGGAAAAAACCCCTCAAAAATAATGTCACTCCATTGAGATTTTCTTTTCCTGATGCCTATTTAAGAACTTTTCCACACTACAGTGTTCAACTGTTTATCTCTGTATGTAAATCAGCTATGAATGAAAATAGCTTTTTTTGAATTTCAATCCTTTCCTTCTTTTTGGCCATGGTACTGCCCAGGGGTTCTGGTCAAAACATTCCTGATTAGTGGGTTTCCCTGTTTTACTTCCCTTCTCTCCCTTCCTTCTGTGACAGTTGCTTTCCATTCTGTGAGCATATCTTTTGAGAGATATCTTGGGAGTGAGGGGAGGGTGAAGCAACTCTTCCACTACTGAATCACGAGAGAAAAAGGGTACAGATTTCATTGAAGGCAGCTCAATACTGTATGAAAGGCCCAAGAGTGGGACGGGGGGGGGGGGACGTGTAGCTCTCAGAACACAAATCACCTGCCAATTGGAGTGAAGGCATTTGAGTAAGATGAAAGTAAGTGCAGCAGAATTGCTTTGCTCACATCAGAGTAGAAAAAAGAGTATTGTTGATATGGAGCAAAACAACTTGGGCAGAGGTGAACTTCACAGTAGTCTAGCTATGCGCTAAAGACAACAGTCAGTCATTTCTGCTTTCCTGAAATGGTAGGTAGCTTGTCTTTATTCTGTGGCAAGCTGGAAATGCAGATTAGTCCTATTAAGTGAGATAAAATCCATAAGACTGTGCTCAAGAAATACCCCCCCCCACACACACACACACATACACAGAGGCATGAGGCAGGAATGTATTTGGGGCCCTGATCTGTTTAACTTCTGGACTGACCCTGTGGCAGAATCTTCAATCATCTGAAACGTCCACATTTCCAAAAGTGTAAAATGTAACATTCGTCTATTGAATGCATGGATGCACCCATTGTCTTGCATACCTCCACTAAACTCAAGAGTAGTAGACTCTTGAATCCAGTATTTAAGACAGGATAAGCTGGTTATTAATCTGCAAAATAGAAACAAAACTTCTGATACAGGTAGTCCTCACAACCAAAAGTCTCCAACCTTGGCAATTTTAAGACTTGTGGACTTCAAGTCCCAGAATTCCTCAGCCAGCTTTGCTGAGTTGAAGTGGACAAGTCTTAAAGTTGTCAAGGTTGGAGACCCCCTGCTCATAACCACAATTGGGAACGGAATTGCCAGTGTAAGTTGATGTGGTTATAAAATGAGATGTCATACGACAACACCGATTTATGATGGCAATCCCAGTATTCTCCATTGCAGTTGTTAAGGGAGAATTGTGGGTCATTACATGAGTACCCATTCCAATCCAAGCCATTCCATTGGTTTTTTTTGGGGGGGGGGTCAAAAAGAGATAGCAAAAGGTGAAAGGTTGGTGAAGGAATTGGAAGAGAAGGCAGTTGGATGAATGAATATTTGCTGGGATGGCTGAGGTTTCCTGAGGTATGGCAAGACTCCCAAAGCCATGCAGTTCTGGGGCTGCTTGCTGGCCTGCAAAACACAATGCAGGGTTACCAAAAGGGCAAATATGGCGGGGCCGGAAATAGGTGGTAGGGAGAGTTGGAGGAAGTTCCTTGTCTTACTGAGGCTCAGGGCTTGAAGGGACCAAGTTTTTACCATTATTCTATTTAGTGTGTGTGTGAGGGGTCTACGTTTGCTGATCGGTAATCATAAATCGACATAGGATCATTTACCTTTCAAGTAGAGGCTGGATGGTCCTCTTTTGTGAATGTTTTAATTGGGATTCCTACATAAAAGAATGTGTTTGAGTTGATAACCTAAACAGCCTTGTCTATTTTTATAGTTCTGTTACTCTATTTTTAAAAAATGAATAAAATTAACCCTTATTCAGACAGACAGAAAATGAAAAGAAAATAAAGAATACAATGGGAAAAAATAGGAAGAAAGCAAAACAAAAATATGAATGTTTTTTTCTCTATATTTTGTTTTTTATATAAAATGACCCAATAAGTTTCTGTAAAGAATCATCATATTTCATTGCAATATTTTTGCATAATCTTTATGAACAAAGCATAAAGCATTATATATATAATTTTTAAAAGTAAAATTGCCTTTGATTTAGTTATAGCTTTCGGTCATTTATATGAACAGGTCTATGCATTTTAGTATGATACTGAGGTAGCTTGCTAGTGCCTTTCTTAGAGAGTTCTCCCCCCACCCCAAATCCCTCCAGTCTGTCTTTCTAATCAAACATTCAAGCATTACTTGGTCACTTTCTGTTAATGCTCATGCTACTTCCACTTCGTTGGTTTAGTTTTCTCTGTTCATTAATATCAAGTCATTTTTCTGGGTCTTCTTCACCCTGCTGTCATGCATCTTCTTTTGCAGGCACTATTTTCAAGATTTTTGTCTCCTCTGTGCAAGAATTAAAAAAATCTGTGCAAGTCAAAGGACCACTGCTGATTTCTTTCAAGGCACTGTTTGGGGCAGTTTGGCTGGGAAGCATTAAACGTGTCATTACATGTATCATTATTAGTGTAAAAGTCAGGTGACCATTCTTAGCCTTTGCCCAAAATATTTCTAAAACAGTCTTAAGATTTCATTTCTCATTTGCAGCTTGTGTACAGGTAGTGCTCGACTTAACAACAGTTCATTTAGTGACCGTTCAAAGTTACAACGGTACTGAAAAAAGTGACTTATGACCATTTTCACACTTACAACCTTTGCAGAACCCCTGTGATCGTGTGATCCAAATTCAGATGCTTGGCAACTGGTTCACACTTACGACCATTGCTGTGTCCCAAGGTCAAGTGATCCCCTTTTGCGACCTTCTGACAAGCAAAGTCAGTGGGAAGCCAGATTCACTTAACAACCGGGTTACTAAATTATTAACTGCAATCATTCACTTAACAGCTGTGGCAAGAAAGGTCATAAAACGGGGCAAAACAATTTACCAACTGTCTCGCTTAACAACAGAAATTTTGGGCTCAATTATGCTTGTAAGTCGAGGACTACCTGTATTAGCTGAATTAGTTTATATAGTCCCATAGAACCTGATCTTGAAAATCACAGCAGTAATATATTACTAGCGCTTATGCAGTCTAAATCCCTTGTCATTATTATACTGATTCTAGATTGTAAAATATATATTTTTTCAGTTGGCATAGATCCCATGAATTTGTGATGGGGGAAACAATTAAGCAATTATGTAAAGAAATGGCCGTATCATGTGATGGCAGGATGAGGATGAAAATTATGTGGGAATTTCCATGTTGAAGAAAACTTGGTTTTGAAAGGATGTATGTCCTTTCATATACATCCTTTGTTGAAGGATCAGCTACCGTATATACTCGAGTATAAGCCGAGTTTTTCAGCCCTCAAAAAGGGCTGAAAAATCCACCCTCGGCTTATA
>JANHJO010008863.1:163123-182352 GCA_032468235.1 Pseudoxyrhopus heterurus | reverse complement strand
CTTCTTTCTCATGAGGTGGCCAAAGTATTTGAGTTTCATCTTCAGGATCTGGCCTTCTAAAGAGCAGTCAGGATTGACTGTTAATTAAAAACTTAAGGATGTGCAATGAACATGATCTGAAATAAATATATTGGCATGTCCAATTGTTTCATTCTACTTGGAGGGCTGTAAATTCACACAACTCCTGGGTTCCCACAGTACCCTGCAGAGCCTATGCAAAGTTTTGGGAATGAGGAAAATAAAGGTCTTTTTGCTTGAAGGGGACATCATTCATACTACATTCCATGTTGAATATAGATCAGCATATACTCTGTGTGTGTGTGTGTGTGTGTATGCACAGAGTAGGATGCTAATTGCTCTACACACACACACATATTTTCAGCAATTGATATCCTACTTACTGTCTGCAATGTTAATAGTTGATATATTAAAAACAGCCTTTAAATGTTCAAATTTATAGCTAAAATACATAATTTGTTCTGGATTAAGAACACAGAATTTACAGAAGGAATTGTCAACAAGATTTAAACATTTTTATTGTTGCTTCAAATTAGTTAGAAAATGTTTGTTTGATATTATTACAATCCTTTGGCCAGATCTTCAGATTATATCCAAAAGGTCCAGTACCGTTGAAAGAACATGAATATATAATGCATTTGTTGTCTTTCTGCGGTAACTTTGTTGTAGGTAAACTTCATGAACAGATTGTCAGGCCTCTGTAGGAAGATGAATTTCATGTGAAAATATTTTGCTATATAAAACAACTCTTGGATAGTTTTGGTACCTGCTCTAACAGTGCTTGAATTGTTCTTTTTGGTGTTGTTATTTTTGATGCACAGTAGAAATAAATTTAAGAATAAACCTAACTGAAATAAATTACAGAACACTTTTTTTCTCTTACTTAGCTATTTTAAAAGTTTATCTATCCATTCCTTCCCCATGAATGAAGTTGGTGTTTATGCTTGACCCAAATGTTTTCCAGAATAGAAAAATAGTTTTTTTGTTGTTTATTTTTAATATATTTTAACAGGGTAATATAATTCTTCTCTATATGGGCTGTATTATTCTAAGTGCATTTCGGCACTTCTCTATATATTACACACAATATGATCTTACATCTGAAACTGATTAAAGCTTTTGCTGAATTTATTTTACTCCCATAGAAGCATGTTACTATGAGTGATGCATTTGTAGAAATAGTTAGTGATGAAAGTCAGTAGTGTAAGTTGCAGGCCTATTTTGAAGTCATTTCAGACCAAAATAGGCATTCATTTTGCTTATCATTAAAAACAAATTAACTTATAAAGTTTTAACTTTATAGTTTTATTTCTGTAGTTCTGCTTTTAAATATTTGTTAGCTAGTGGTAGAAAAACCATCCATGTATAAAGCCATTATTTAAAAAAATACTGTTGGTACTGAAAAGCAATTGCTTGTTATGGTAGCATATTTTGGATCTATTACAACATCTGAGATTTCAGAAAGGAAACATGGTTCTTTAACAATTATTGTAGTGTTGGATGTTTTTCTATTCAGTTTATTTGACTTTTAAATGAGCTACTATACTGCAGTTTCCTTTAGCACTTTCCTAAAAAAAAAGCTATACAACAGCAGACTCGTTAACCCAAAAAGCCTTCACAAATTACTGAAATAAGTGATTCTATTTTCCAATACAATTTATATGCTTATTTTAAAATGGGTTCTGAACAGACTTCTTCAAAGAGATGCCTGGTTATGCTGCTTGATTCTGAAAGCCTGTTCTGATTGCCCATTTTTATTGTGAAACTAGAACTGAATTTTCCTCTGTTTCTAGGCCACCGACAAAGAACTTGAAGTTGCTGCCGCAGTGGCAAAGCAGCTGGAATATCAGCAATTTGAAGACGACAAACTCTCGCAAAAATCATCCTCAAGCAAACTCTCCCGCTCTCCTTTAAAGATTGTGAAGAAACCAAAAAATATGCAGTGCAAAGTAATCCTTCTGGATGGCTCCGAATATGGCTGTGAAGTAGAGGTAAAAATGTAAAAAGTGACCTTCTAGGGATAGATGTATGCACATAATGTTAAATTAAGTGATTTAGATGTATACAATTGATGAATGATTTCACTGAAATTTTTCACACAGAGAGAGAGAGAGAGAGAGAGAGAGAGAGAGAGAGAGAGAGAGGGGAGAGAGAGAGAGAATGCCTCCCTAAATAAGGAAATATATACTCTATTCATCAGTGATACCAGTAAAAAAAAAATGGCAGTAGTGGAAACAATAGTAGAAAGAAGAAATAATTACGTAGGAAAGATTCTTACATAATTATGCACTTGGCAGTTAAGATTTTCACCTTTATAAATAAAAGATAGCAATAGAACTTCATTAGGATTCATTAGCTGTGTCTTTTTTGAAGGCTGCAGTATAAGGGCTTCTCTCAGTCATAAAGCTTTTTAAAAAAATTCATAATAATGCCTGACAATAGATAGTTTTGTTCTCTATATTTGGACTACTAGCTACAGATTTGGATAGGATATTCTCTTTCAAGACGTTTGTCCGAAATGGGAGAGGCAGTAAATTGATTAAAGAGCTGGAACATTTTATTTGTAAGCAAAATTACTGTTCAGAACTCCTTAGCTTATGAAATAAGATATGCTAGAAATCATATTCTTCAATAAATACCATAAATCCTTGGAAGAACATTAGTTAAATTAATTGGCATGCGATTTGGAACAATCAATGCCTAGTTGATTTGTGGAATTTGTTGTCACAAGGTAATAGGATTGCTTTTTAAAAAATTAATGGAGACCAAGGCCAAGAATAGTATGATAATGTCACAAGACTTCCAGATTTATACCCAACATTCTAGTGTGTTATCCTGGTTGCTATGCCCCACTTCTACCAAGTGGCTCAATTTCTGGTCGCAGAAGCTAAGGAGCTGTCCAGCAGACCATGATTTCAGATGATCAAAATAACAGAGAGCTGTCCAATGAAAACAAGGAACACAAATATCAGAGATTGTACTTTCACTGTTCTATACTTTTATGCGTCTGGCTGTGCTGATCTGTCCATTCTAGATTGTCTGTCTTTAAACCCTGAGCTAGTACTACCAGAAAATATTTCTCAAAATAAGTCAAATCATTGCTTTTGTGCTGACAGATTGTTGAATTTTAAATTCTGCATTTCCTGTTAAATTTGCTGCCACCATTGATCCTGGAAGTAATTTGGATGGATCTCAATCTGAAGGAAATCTCCATATATAAAAGAAATGGAGCAATGTACCAAATCTGCATCATTTTGTTACATCTGAAGCTGAATAGATTCTTTAAAAAATATAATACTAGAATATTTGTCAATATTGTAAGCAACATAGGCTTACAACATTCTTTCTTATGGAAGAAGAGAGGTGACCTTACTGCAATTTGGAGGTTTATATTCAAAAGGAGGCTGTTTAACTTCTGACATCTTGCCTGTAAACTGGAACAGTAACCCACAGTTTGTTCCTTAATATGTTTGTGATTACCTGTCTATCTCAGAATGCCAAATCAAAAAATATTTGAGATTGGATTGGGATGGCGATTCTAATTTTTTGTACTTTATCTAAAGTAGCTCTTACATCCAGCAACTATTATAGATTTGTTTGTTGTAGTTCATATCTGACATGATGTGTAGGAATTTGTCACAAGTTTCTGTCAGTAACATCTCCTTTGAATTCTTACAAACTCCTGCTTAAGTCATCAGTGATTTCAAATCATCTTGTCTCCTATCAGTTTTTTTATTGCCTTCAATTTTTCCAAGTAGAAGTATTTTCCAGTGACTTTTGCCTTCTCATTATCTGTCAAAAGAATTGAAGCCTTATCTTAGTTATCAGTGCTTCCAGTAAGCAGTTTTATTTCATCTTGTAATGAATAATCTGTTAGCAACAATTTCCTGCAGCATCAGTTTTTCTTTGCTCAGTCTTTTTTATGCTGCACTTCTCCTGCGATAGGTTACAACTTGGGAAACTATGGCCTTGACAATACATACTTGTGTTGTCAAGGTGACGTCTCTGCACTTAATGTTTTGTCTATTTTAGAGCTATTGTCATTTTTGTCATAAGTGGTAGATGTTTATTACAATCATTATGCCTGTGAATTTTTGAGCCAATGAAGAGTTGCTACTGCAATGTCTTTTCCATCTATTTGCTTTGCATTATTATCCATATTAATATAAATCTTATGGCATTTTTTTGTAATATTGAGCAGCAGTCAGGCTTTTGTCCTCTCTTGTTTCACCCTTGGCAAAAGATTTCTTAATCTTCCTTGCTTCCAGTCTTCAAAGGATATCTGAAGTTGATATTTCTCTCAACAATTTTAATTCCAATTTTTATTTCTTCTGACCTTCATTATATATACTGCATATAAGTTAAATAAATAAGAGGACAGTTTACAATCTTAATACTCTTTTTTTCAGTTTTGAACCATTTATCTGTGCTGTATTCTGTTCCATCTATTGCTTTTTGGCAATCAAACAAATTCTTCTATAGGTTGATAAGATGGCATGGTACACTCATGTTTTTAAGGATGATTCTTTTGTTTATGTTCCTTTGAGTCATGGTTGGCTCTTGGCGACTGCCTGGATGAGTCCCTGCAGTTCTCTTAGCAAGATTTCAGATGTGGTTTGCCTAGAGCTGAGTGAATGACTGCCCAAAGACACCAGTTGACCTCATGCCTATGGCAAGACTAACTCAGTCTCCCAATTTCTAGTCTGGTGCCTTAATCACTATGCCAGTGGTCTACACAGTCAATAACCTTTATATAATCAATAAAGGAGGAATCAAAATATTTGTGGAATTCCTTATTTTTTCCATTAAACAGTAGATTTTAACAGTGTGATCTCAGGTCTTCTAACTCTTTTAAGATCCTGTTTATATACTTGACAGTGCCATTCCATACAGTTGAAATCTAGTTTGCCAAACCTTAAGCATTCTTTTACTAGCATGTAAGATAATTGTTCAATAGTTAAATTGTTTTTTATCACTACCCTCCCTCCCTCCCTTCCTAAATCGATCATTTTGGTCACCATTAGACCACCACTACCTGCATACTTGCTTAGACATTGTGTGTAGCATTTTAATTGTATTATAAGATTTCAAACCTTCATATATATTGATAATAAATATTGGATTGTATTTTCTGTATTGATAATAGTTACCCTGTCAGGTTCTTCACAGTATTTGAAAAGAAAGTGGTATTTTTTTGACTTTTTAGAAGTGTGTTCAAATGGACTGCTGTGATCTTAAAAAGGCAATTAACATACAAACATTATCAGCACACACAGAAGCACTTTTGCTGGAATTGGTGGTTATTTGTCATTTGATGTTCTGAACATTAAACATAGCTTTTTCAAAGTATTTTCCAGGTTAAGTGTGTATGCATAGAGGTTGGGATTGGTGTTCAGTTATCATTGCTAGTCTCATTAAATCATTTTGGAGAACGAACTGAATATGCATGTTCGAAATTATTCATTTCAATTAATTCTACCCTTTTAAAAGAGCACGTAGTTCTGTTTCCCATCTCACTTATCCTGTGCTTCTTCCTATAAACACATTTATAGTACTCTATCAACTGCTTTTGACTTTCTATGCTTTTCCCCTATACGCTATAAGAATAAAAGACGGCCATTTCTACCGCTGCTTCATCCGCCGTCGGCTTCAGGGAAATCTGACCGGGGGGGAGATGCGGATCCCTCAACCTGTCAGACCATTTCCCCTTCCTTCGCCGCCTCTTTGGGGCGGCTTAGGCTCCTTGATGAGCCCTCGGGTGGGGAAGCCTGGATCGTCCACTGTCCAGCTCCGCCAAAGACCAAACCGGAAGACCAAACAATGAGACCCAGGAGACAAATACTGATTTGGATTGTAATAATTACCCCCTGGATTGAAATGATGACCTCCAGGAACAGAGGGTTAATTCAGTTTCAACACTTGAATTTATTTGACTTACAAGCAAGCTAACAGCCTGCAAAGTGATCGGTTGTTTTTCTACTAAAAGTATATTAATAGCTGTTCTTTTCACTGAGAACTATTCAGTGAAAATTAGAACACTTAGAACAAGAGTTCTGATTTGAACTGATTTCAGAGTCAGTCTTATCACAATCACACTTAATAAGAATTGATAGCTCTTTGCTGAATATTTGTTTGGCTGTTTGCTTAGCTTACTACTGGCTTTTTCAGATTGTTAGCCCAACAGATTGTTGCGCTTCTTAATGATCGTTGCACTTAACTGCCGAGCCTGCTTGTTTTGCACTGCAGTCACCTAATTCTTAACAGCTAAGCTTATCAGAGCATGACACAATAAATAATCCCCATCACAAAGAATATGGCAAATAATAAGCAACTTCTTAAGCTACTATTGTATGCTATGCATTTCTTACTACAGTATAGCTGCTCTTGATACAGAGAAATGAAGATGAAATATAATTCATTATAACTATTGCAATCCAAAGGAGGAAATGTTCAGTTTTCAGAATATATTCAGAATATATCTGCTGAACAAATCTTTGCATTGGCGACAGGAAGGGCATCCAGCCATAAAAACACTCTGCTAGCTCCATTCAGTTCCCCAGACTCCACCCCACAAGGGATTATGGGGTGTTACAAGAAGGTGATATGGCAAAGAACATCTGTTAAAAATGCTAGTTGTGGTGATAAGAACAAATATATTCCCTAAGCCATGATCTTTTAAAAGGGAGTAATTGTTGTATAATGACAGACAGTGAGGTAATGAAATATTCCTATAAATATTGTTGATATTCCTTTATTGGAAATCTAATGTCTGAAGCTTTATTCCAAATAATAGTCATTACCATTGCATTACATACCATTTCAGTGGACATTGTGAATCCTAAATTTCATTGAAAAATAAATTACTTTTGTATCTTTGGCAAATAGCTCTTATTTGTACCTAATTATATATATCTAGATAAATAGTAGCAAGTAAAAATTACTTGTAATCTAAAGTAATCTAAATATTTTCTGTGAGGAGACAAAGGGAAAGGTAGAGACAGCTTGGGTACTACAATGGAAGAGTTTTAATGCAAGCAAACAAATTACCATTCAAAGAGAAGCATATGTATTGAAAGGAAACTCAAATGGTTGAAAAGAGAAAAAGATTGTGGTGTTAGAAAGAGGCTGCAGGAATAGTATAATACACACTGCTAGCAGAATGATTATGGAGAATTATTCAGTGATATGATATCCCAATTGTCAGGTTAAGTAAGCTCTAACAATATGTCTCTTCTCTGTTGTCACTTGAAGTGATTACTGAAAACCTGGGTTTTCTGTGGATAAGTCCGACAGCAAACAAGATAAAAGCTTCCTGTGGGACCTAATGGGATTCAATATTATCTTGTTTCAATGTATGGGATAATTAATGCCCATCCATACAGAGAAAAAGTCATGAGACAAAGTTTTTTTAAGAGAAGATCAGCAAGAAGGTTGCTGTTTTTAGTGGGAACTTCACAAAAAGAATTATAAAAAAGTACATAAAAGTACAATAAAAAATAACCTGCAGTATAGCAAACAACAATCACTGTATGTCAACATAAAAATTTCAAGCCTTAAGTTTCAGAAAAATCCCACATCAATAAATGTATAGTCTTGCTCACTTTAGAGCACATCAGGAGGACTGAATAGATGTTGAGGAAAATATTATATTCTGTCTGTGGTTGGTTGTTCGTATTTTGAGGTTGCATTTTTCATGGGTGAACTTATATAGGTAGGTACTTAAGGGAATTTACTCAAGAGAAAACTGTAAAATATTTTTGGGGTATTACAATAAGAAGTTTGCCCAAATTGGGGTTGTTGTTTTTTTCAACCTGTGAACTTTTGCCTTGAGCCAGTTTGATGCCTCAAGACCCTTTGCCTGTCTGCTATCTATGTTTCATGACTATTATGGCTTTGGCCTTTAACAGTTCATTTATCAGCATTTTCACAAGAATTGTAAGTAATTCTCAGAGACAATCTGAATCATAGGGACCTTCAAAGTCTTCTAGTCCAATCACTTGCCCTGAAACCCATCTCAGACATTCCATTTGTCTAACAATGGAATGCTCCCCAACTCAGAGAGGCAAGCTGTTCCACTTGTTAATAGATCTCAATGTCAAAAAACTCCTCCTTAATTTCTAAGTTGGATCTTGCTATGACAAACGTCCTCCCATTGCTTCTTGTCCTACCCTCAGGTGCTGTGGAAAATAAATTAACACCCTCTTCCCTGTGGCAATCCTTCATCTCTTAGAACAATGTTATTATGTCTTCCCTCACTCTTTATTTTCGTTAAGCTAAACCAGAGTTGCATTATAGGGGAAATGGGCAGTATAAGAATTTAATGAAACAAATAAAACAAGTTCCTTTAGCCATTCTTCATAAAGTTTAACCTCCAGACTCCTTACCATCTTTGTAGTTCTTCTCTGCACTCTTTCTAGGGCCTCAGCATCTTTTTTGGATTTGGCTAGAACTGAACACAGTATTTAGTGCAGTATAAAGCAGTATTATCACTTCCCTTCCCTATATTGATGCTATTCTTTCTTCTGTATTCTTTCCTCTTCTGGACTACTGATATCAGCAGATCAGTGACTTTATATCTCCAGTTCCTAAATTCTTTAGATAGGGTGGAATAATCAAGCAGTTAAACAGATAACAGTAAATCAAGAGGCTCTTGTTTGATCTTTTGCACTCAAAAGTTCATTAGAATGGTGAATATTTAAATATGCATTAACAGGGTCGTGCTAAGCTTATTATGGGATGGTACAAGTTACAGGGAAGCCACTGGGCAGGTTCCAAAATATTAGAGATATATCAAATTGCTGCAACAAATGAATGAATTCTGCTTATTGTTTTTTCAAGTAAAACATTAAAAAGTTAGTGAAAAAGGAGGCTGAGAGGTCAAGTATTTATGCACATAAATAGTACTTTTTCTACTTCACCTTTCTAACTCAGAGGAGACATGGACCCAACAAATTGATGGTTTTTCCTGCTAACACTGCTGGTATGCAGGATTGGCTGATGAAATCTGAAAATGACTGAGGTATTCTCTTTTTGAACATGATCTACTGACAAACTTAACATCTTGACATATTATTCCAATATATTGCAGATATTTCTCAAAAAAGGCTTTCTTTTGAAGGTACTGGCAATATTAGGATGTTTCAGTGAGAGAAAGATTCATTTAGAATCTCTCCTGGATGGGAGCCATTCAACCTTTTGCAAATCAGCCACTGCCTTTCACAGTATAGAAGTAACTGAGGGAGAAAATGGCTGACATCAGAGGAGGGAGTCCCTTCTGGAAATGTATCCAGCTGGGTTTAAGGTCTGGCACCAGCCAAGGCCTCATGGTAGAATACGGGTTGTAGTGATTGTTATCTGGGACTCTCTTTTGGCCTTCAGAGGCAATGCTCCATAAGTTTCTGCTGTGAGATTCTGTTCCTAAATCTGAGCTTGCAGCATCTGGCCACAGCAAATTGCTGGCTTTCCACTGACAGTTTTTTGAGCCCAACCAGGAGAGAACACCCATTTTGTATTCAAAATGGCAGGGGACTGGGTGGATCTCATGCTATGTGCCTCAATCACATTTTGATTGGGTTCAGCTTTTTTTATTTCCTTGGTGCCCAGAGACCATTATTATAACTTCCAGGAATCTTGGAACAAAACAGGTGTTGGTAAATAGAGACTTTCCTTTGCCCAATTAAACCCACGTTAAAATGGACAGAGGTTCCAGAAATACGCCTTAAAAGACAGAAGGAAAGATCTGAAATATTCTGAGGTATGGATTCTGGACATAGTAAAAGGATTAAGGCAATGCCTTTCGCGGGGGGGGGGCAGTGTTGAGTCATTTTCGAGACTTGGGTAGGAGACCCTCTAACAAAGAAAGGCCTTATTTATTATTGTCAAGATGATTAGCCATATTACTCTAGAGAATGGAACCATTGCAATATAATTTATATGGGTCTACCCTTGAATAGTATTTGAGTATTTGGAAGCTGCAAATGGTGTAGAACATGGCAGCACAGGCAATTCTTGGGACCCCCAAGGTGGTCTATGTTACATCGATATTCTGTGAGTTGCACTGGCTGCTGGTACAATTCAAAGTAATTGAATCACTTTTAAAGCCCTTTCATGACATGGGTCCAGACTATCTGAGAAACCATCTTACCCCTGTGGGATCAGCCTATTCCAACCACGCCAGCAGAAGGGACATGCTACGGACCCAACCAAAGAAATTTGGCTAGCAGGGTCCAGGTGAAGAGTTTCTGCCGTGGCTCCTGCCCTTTGGAACATTGTGCCTCCCCCCAAGTGAGATCCTCACTTACCCTTTGGACCTTCCATAGGGGCCTGAAGACCTGGCTCTTTCAATTGACCTGGAGCCCCAAGGGCTGCATCACTGTGGAGGTGGTGCCTAGTGGGTTAAAACAAGACCCCACTTCTCCGAAGTGCATCTTGTCCCTTCTTCCCCATACTTTAATTGTAAATTATTATTCTTGCTTTAATGTTTTTATTGTTTTAATGCTTTTAATATTTGTAAGCCACCCAAAGTCGCCTCTAGGCAAGATGGGAAACATTCAAGTCAAATAAATAATCTGGATTGGCTGTTATTATTTGCTTGCATTTTATCCAGTGCTTCCTGGACAGGTGGAACTTGTTTTCGATATAGGTTTAGATTCCTCAGCTTATTCATCATTCTTTTAGATTCCATTAGGGATCTACCTTTCTATCATTGTTACGTGGTTTTAAATCACAATTGTCTCTGCATAAGCTTTTTTTAACTAACTTAGCAACAGTAGTTGGATGCTTGTGTCTAAGCTTAATAAAAATCTCTTCTAGAGTGACAATTTGTTGTTACCGGTGGTCAGAAGCTTGATAATGGTTTGTGCTGTCAGTAGATGTTTTCTTGTTTGAAGACAGTAATACTGGTGGCACAGTGATTAAAGTACAATATTGCAGGCTGACTCTTCCCACAGTGTGGAGTCCGATCCTGACAGGCTCAATGTTGACTCAGAGTTCCATCCATCTGAGGTCTGTAAAATGAGGACCCAGACTGTTGGGGGCAATGCACAAATAATGCTTCTACATTGTAAACTGCTCAGACAGTGCTGTAAATCACTACGGTGTGGTATATAAACCTAAAATGCTATTGCTATGGTATTGCTATTTTTGTTTTTTAAGTGCTCATTCCTTTGCTAGATAAGTTTTGCAGCAGCTGGACAAATGGCAGAGATGATAAAACATCAGCCTGCAGTAAAAATAATAAAAATGGAGATCTCCAGCAGAAGAAAACTAAAAGAGATGAAAATAAAATGGGATGAATTAAAAGCAGAAAAGCTAGTTAAAAATTAAAAGAGGCTTTAGAGGCAGCTCTAAACAGCTGCTACCTTTTTTTGCAATATATTGTAAAAAGGAGTGATGATACCTATTTCTTCTCAGTAACCAGATATTTACTTAATAGATGTTATTCAAAGTCAGGTAAATTGAGAATGGAAAATTCACTGTGGAAACTATATAAACATATTTTTTAATTATTACATTATATTGTATTCTCATACCTACTCTAAGTTCTTGAAAATAATTTTAATTTCTGGCTATTGATTTAGTTTCTTAGAAAGATCAGAGCAAATATTGGAGGATGCAGACAATTGGGAAGGTTAATATTGTGTACCAGCAGTGTAGGATATAATTGTATTTCTCCATGAAGAATATATATTGCTATTAAAGTATAAATCAGCAGGATTTCATGTAACATTTAATTTAGAAACTAACTTTAGTTTTAAGGCATAAACACATAATATTACTTGAATTGCATTTTCCGAAATAAAATGAAAATATAAAAATATTTTCATAATATTGTTGCAGTGTATCAGCATCTTGAATTGGGATACCTAGAATAAGTGATTTATATTATAAATATACGCCCCTCCAAATGAGAAATAAGTTTGATCCCCAGAATAAATAAAAATATGTTAAGGCTAATATTGCTTAATGAGTTCTGCATTCTATAGAATGTTATTTTTTTAAAAGTGTAAGATGTTCGAGGATAAGAAAGCTTGAAACTCATTCTGAATTTTTTTTTCCTTGACTGTAGAAACGCTCAAAGGGCCAGATTCTTTTTGATAAAGTATGTGAACACCTGAACCTCTTGGAAAAAGATTATTTTGGACTTACTTACAGAGATATGGAAAATCAGAAGGTAAAATTAACCATTTATTGCAGGAAATCATGAGTTAGCATGGGGTCAAATATATTTAATCCAAGAAGAAGCAGCTATAGAATGAGACCAGTGCTTTGCTTAACAGTAATTATAGCTGAACTCCTATAACAACTTAAGTAATACTCTCTGAAATATTCAAAGCAATTATTACATCTGATTTTGATATTTTTGAGACTTAAGGAAAACTCTCTTTTAGTGTTCTATTGTATGTTCTTGAAGATGTGTGAAAATTTTAAAAAAGGTATAGCCTTCCAGACAGTTACTGATTAATACAATATTAATGTAACATCTCATTCATCATTTTTTAATTTCCCCCCCTCAAAATTCTTATTACTTTGATAATTCTTCTAAGTTGGTCTTAACATTCATTATTGAAATATTTATGAAGGAGCTTAAGAAAGAAAAAATACCTGAAATAAATTTACAGATGACCAAACTTCTTGCAAAGAATATTTGATTGAACATAACTACTATAATAAAAAACTACTATAATAAAAGCAGTTTGATTTACAACTGCTTTTATCATAGTAGTTAAACTAAGAAAGTCCAAACTAGGTTGGTTGTGCCATCAGCCACATGTTTAGAATGGATTTGATATGTTTATCCATCTATCAAATTTTTCCCAAGGACCAATATGCAGATATTGTTGTCTGATTGTCATAGGATGTAAACTGTTCCAAATAAAGCTGCCTTTTGCAATTGACTGATGGTGATTTTGCCAATGCCAATGGTGTTCAAGTGGTGTTCAGATGTTTTGGAATTGCACTCAAGGCACCTATTGGTACTGTCTTTCTCTTCTTTTTGCCACAGTCATTCTACTTCTATTTATAGGTATTTTATATTTCATTATTTTCTTTCTCTTCTGTTCTGCTATTTTCAGGTATTACAATGCACTTTTATTACTGGTATATATTAATCGACTTGGTTTGTAGTAGTTATAAAAATAATTAGAATACTAAAGTATAAAATAAAACATTCTTGCAAAATTAATCACTATATCTAGATTATAGATAAGAAGCTGAAATTAATAAAACGGAATTTGCTTAGTCTTAACATATGAATTGGAGATAAGTCAGCTCTTAGATTTGTTCTTTGTTAAGACCATAAAGTGGTCTGACCAAAGTAATTAAGCACTTCAGGGTCTTACCATTCAGTTGAAATGTTTACATAAGCTTAACTTGCTCCACACTGACTCAGTTTGTAAAGTGTTTCAAATATAGTTTTAATATTGTACTTGTTATTTAGCATGATTTATCAAAATGTGTGCACACCTAATTTAAATATTTAAAATGTTTCTTTTCAGAATTGGTTGGATCCAGCTAAAGAAATTAAAAAGCAGATCCGAAGTAAGTTTTGGTCAGTCATTTATCAGAGGTAGATTCTACATTTTTAAAAATACCATTTAATAATAATTCAGTAATAATGAAAATGAAGGTGGTAGTGATGATGTATTAAACTTGTATGCTGCACAACTCTCAACAACTCAATCAGTAAAATTGAAGATAAAGATAAAAGATGGCAAGGGCAATGAAGCCAGGGGTCTCATTCCCAAAGTCCTGGGAGAAAAGCCTGGTTGCCACAACTCTTTGAAACAACAGCAGAGTGAAAACTATTTTGGATTGGTGGGAGGAACCTCATTCCAAAAGGTACCACAAATAAGCAAGCCACGTGTCATTTAGATAACTAGGAATATTTTTAAAACTTCGCATAAAATATTTGAATATGTTTAATATGAGATATTATTATTAGCATAGATCCCTACTATTCAAGATTAGTACTGTATTGTGCATATATGATGGTGGCAGTTGAGAAAAGAACTACAATATCAAAAACTTCTATACTATATTAAATTCTAGAGAGATTATTATGCTAGGTTTTATGGATCATGTCCCATTTCTGGAAGTTTATACAGTAATCCTCAGTTAACAGTTGCCCTGTTTAGCAACCATTCAAACTTACCATGGCATTGAAAAAGTAGTTTTACAACTGGTCCTCAAATTTATGTCTTTATGGTCTCGTGATTATCATTTGTCATTTGTGAGCTTCATAGCCAGCTTCTGATAAAGTCTGGAGAAGCTTGCACTAAGTCACAGATCGCAGTCATCTAATGTTGCACTTAATGACTATGCGTGATTTGCTTAATAACATCAGCAGAAATGATGTACGTTCAGCACGATCATGTGATTTTTCATTTAATAACTGTGTCTTGCTTAGTGACACAGCTGTCAGTCCCAATTGTACTCATTAAGTGAGGACCACCTGTACAATATAAATAACACAAATGTTAAGGTCCCGTAAAATTTATTTTTGTTGCAAAAAATTAGCATAACACTTATGGTGCTATGTGTAGGAACTTGTATAGAAACAAGTTATATGTAGTGGAATAGAAACAATGTGTTGTTGATATATCTTTACAGTATAAGCACTTAATATGTGATTTAACCCTACCTTTTGGGTTTGTTTATTTGGAAACATTTTTTTAAATGCCGAAGATGTGATTGTTGTTTCAGTATCATGCAAAGGAAATGTTTGTCCATCAAACCTAAAAGAAAATTATCTTTTTTAGTGTCTTGGCAACAATTTATATTTAATTCTTGGTGTTTTCCCTTGCCATGCAATAAACTTAGAAATGTCTTTTTGCCATTGTTTAAATGGTTTATCAGTCAGTACCAGTATTGTCTGAAATAAAATTAACATCCTAGATAAATCATTAATCATTATCCACTAATAATAAGTTTGTCCCACTTCAATAAATCCTTTCTATTGTCATTCCACTGTCAGCTTTGTACAGAGAAAATAATATATGTTGCACTTGCAGTGGTGGGATTCAAATATTTTTACTACCAGTTCTGTGGGCGTGGCTTGGTGGGCGTGGCTATGCGGTTGGACAATCAGAGGTGGTATTTGCTGGTTCTCTGATCCAATCAAAATTATCGCTACCAGTTCTCCCGAACCTGTCAGAACTGGCTGAATGCCACCTCTGAGCTAAACCCTATTGATTCAATGAAGGCAAGATTGACCAGACATGATCTGTATATTCCATTACAAATTGGAGTTACGTTCAGCCTTTTGAAATAGTTTAAAGTTACATTTCCACCTGCTGTATTTTATTTTTCACTAATCGCTAAGACTGCAATTTACACATTTTAGAGGGACTTGCATAGGAAAAATATTGTGTGGATTGTACCCATGCTTGCTAGCCCTCAGAGAACTCTTAAAGACACATCCATGTTGTGAAAATGTAACTTGGTTATTTGTTTCCACTCATCATATTCAGCATTATCTCTTAGCTGCTAAGTGTCTCGATTCCGTAATGTTTAGATTTCAAACATTGGTTGATACTGTTTTTTTTTTCCCTGATGTTTTTCTTTGTAAAAAAAGGATTTTGTGCCATTTTATATTAATGTCTTTTACTTTTTCTGAAGCCAGTAAATATCAGTGTGATATCTTGCCTTATGACAATATTACATGTCTTGTCTAAAAATGTTATTCAGGTTGTCCTAGTACACTGAAAAATATATTTGTAAGTATTTAATTACTAAATGTCATTAAAAACTGGTGCAAAATAGAGTATAGTGAATTTGTATACATTGTGCAGGCAGCTTGAAGGAAAATCTATGCTCCAATTGTAGAGCCATGGCCTAAAAGTGTCATAAATTGGCCAAAAATGTCACGATGGCAGTAGCACTTACGTACCGCTTCACAGTGCTACAACCCTCTAAGCAGTTTATAGAGTCTGCATCTTGCCTCCAACAATCATTTTACCGACCTCGGAAGGACGGAAGGCTGAGTCAACCTTGAGCCTGGTGGGATTCGAACTGCCAAATTGCAGGCAGCTGGCAGTCAGCAGAAGTAGCCTGCAGTACTGCGTTCTAACCACTGCGCCACCATGGCTCATAAACTATTGGCAGTGGAGAATCTAGTGGTACATTTCTGATTTTTCCCATTAGTGCAAATGATTTAGCAACCATGAAGCCACACTGATGTGCTTCACTTGGAAACTGAATAAGAATTTAGAGACATTTTGTCATTTTTCCTTAAAAAAAAGCGGGGGATCTAAACCCATTTCTTTTCTTGTTTTTCCTTTTTCTGGCTTGATTCAGAGACCAACTCAGGTAAGAATAGAAGATGCTGTCATTCCCCATTCTGGAAAATGAGCGTGCATCATTTTGAATTTGCACAAGCAGTGAACCTCAATATCCAGTTCGGAGCAAATGCATTGCTTAATGCAACTGGCAAAAACGATAGCACTATATTTATAGTATGTATTAACCAAACATCAAAAACAATAAATGGGCAAAAAGAAACCTGACTAAGAGAGAAAAGAGCAAAAGTCTTAAGGTTGCTGATTCAGGTTGTCTATATCAGCTGGAAAGCTGACAGCCCGTGTTTGAGACCTGAGTGCTATGTGACAGGGTGAGCTCCCGTTCTTGCCTCAGCTCCTGTCAATCTAGCAGGTTGAAAGCATGCAAATGCAAGTAGATGAATAGGTACCACTTTGGTAAGAAGGTAACAGTGTTCTGTGCCCTTTTGGCATATAGCTATGCTAGTCACATGAGCATGGAAATCTCTTCAGGCAATGCTTGCTCCCTCGGCCAAGGAACGGAGATGAGCACCATGCCCTAAAGATGGACATGACTGACAGGGAAACCTTTACCTTTATATAGTACTAGCGGCTTACCCGGCGTTGCCCGGTATTTCTTGCTCATCTTTTCCTACAGCCGATCCCCCTTCCTCCTCCGCCGCTGCCACGCCAAAGGGAAGGGAAGAACTCACCAGCTCCGGCCCTGGCAGGGTAAAAGGCCACCGCACTCCGACGCGGCCGAGGGCCCAGTTCAGCGTTGCATGTTCCGGCCCGCTTGATGGCAGCCGGGAAAGGAGATGGCCAGACCCGCAAATGCCACTGCTCCCTCTTCGCCTCCAGAAGTGCATTCCTGCCTGCTGCTGTGAAGTGGGGCAGAATGTGAGAGGCTGAACTGGGCCCTTGGCTGTGTTGGAGCACGGTGGCCTTTTTCCGTGGCCGGGCTGGAGCTGGAAAGGTGTTAGCGGCCGGGTACGGCAGTTTTCCTCAAGCCGATTTCCCCCTACCCGCCACTGCCACGCAAAAGGGAAGGAAAGATCTCTCCAGCTCGTTCCCCCCCACTTGATGACACCAGCCAGGAATACGGAGCAGCGGCATTGGCAGGTGTGTCTGTCTCCTTTCCTGGGTCTGTTACACAGGGGGAAGGAGCGGAGGCGCCGGATGCCTCCCCGAAGAGAAGACCAGGCCCAGCTGGGAAGGGAACTGTGACTTGAGCTGCAGCACAGCTGTTTAACATGCCACAGTTTTTGAAATGTAAGCATGCGCAGTAGACGTTTGAATAGAGGCTGTACTGCATCAATGGGCATGCTCAGTACAGTTTTCTTCCCGTTTTGGTGTGAGTGTGCATTTTGGCACCTTTTTTGGGGGTGTTGTGGGGTGTTTAGGAGTTTGTGACCCCGACAGGTCCCGTCTCCCTTCGGAAAGGTACCTATGTACCAAATTTGGGGAAGTTTGCTGGAGAACTGTAATTTTGTATAGAGCACATACAAACTTACATCCCTCCAGGATTTCTGTTTTATATGTATAGATTAATTGTTTAATATTTTTTATGCTGGCCATTTCCCTTGTAAGGTGACACTGGGCAGTTTACAGATTATAAAAAGACAGATAGAAAAATGACAAAAACATTAAAACTATGCAAATTAAAATTTTAAAGCTATACCAAAAAAACAACAACAACCCAGGACTGAGAGATGGATGGCCTGGGGATGAGGTCTTCTTACCCTATCAACCATCTCCAGCGCTGAAATATACTATGCCAGAACTTTGCTAAAGCCACCAGAAATAACGCCATGGATAATTAGTGTGGACAGTCTCAAAGGAATTGGCCCTTCGTTACTGCAGCTGCAACCCTTTTAAATCCATGGCAGCCTCAGAGCAGAGATGGAAAATAAGGCACCCGGCCATCCCATTAGCCTGCACCATGCAAGAAACAACATCCCAGAATGATAAGTCACTGGAGTTTTGCTTTATCACGAGAAGCAAATCAGGTCATTCTCTCCTGGGGTAGCCAACAATGACTGACTAGGGAGCATTCCTAAGATGGAAAGATTGCCCTCTGTAGCGGAAGGCTTGCCAAATGTATAATTCAGATCTCCTTTAGAGCCTTGTGCCAAGGCCGCTCGGAGCTGTCTTTCTCAGAGCGATGCATGCTAAAATCCTTGTTTTGTTGAAAAGAACAGACAAGCAAGAAGCCAATCATGACACAACCAGAATCCTGTTTCCAGGTTGCTATAAATTATTTAATTATTGCCTTTATTATGTAAGTGCAGCTTGCAACCAACTTGAAATGGGGGTATATGAGTTTGAGGATAATCTTTCTTGCTGGTTTCTTTAGTGTCCCCGCTCCTGCCGTAAGTCACTGAGTGTGTCCAGGGCTCCTCGAAATGTGCAAGGGACACGACCCTGTAAGACCTTTCAGCAGTTCTTCCAAATTTGGGGGTTACAGACTATAAGCAAACTGCAGCCTTTATCTGCCTTCTCTTTGATCAATTGTGATTTTTGGAGGTCTTGGCCCGCAGATCAACAATTGAGGCATCCATTCAGGTATCTAAGCAAATCATGTTTAGCATGGAAGTGCTGGCTTCAAATCCTTCAACCATAAATACTTACGCTATGTTGATTCATTAAGTGCATAAAACCACGATTACAGGTTCCTCAATCATAGGCATGAGTCGTATAATTCCTTAATCATGAGACGTATGTATCCTAATCCCAAAGCTGCTTTTTCAGGAGGCAATTGGACTTTCTGGAGGCAACTTGACTTTCTGTTTTTTTTCTTTGAAGAAGTTTCACTTCTCATCCAAGAAGCTTCTTAAGCTTCTTCTTCTCTTGGATGAGAAGCTAAACATCTTCAAAGAAAAACCAGAAAGTCCAGTTGCCTCTTGAAAAATGCACCTTTGGGACAACCATGACCTGGAGGGCTGAGAACCTCCA
>JANHJO010008863.1:132485-149763 GCA_032468235.1 Pseudoxyrhopus heterurus | reverse complement strand
TAGGAGGCGGTCTCGAAAGTAACCCGGTCCTAAGCCATGTAGGGCTTTAAAGGTCATAACCAGCACCTTGAATTGCACCCAGAAAACCACTGGAAGCCAGTGTAGCTTGCGCAAGAGTGATGTTATGTGGGTGTACCGGGGTACACTCAAGATCACTCGCACAGCTGCATTCTGGACCAGTTGAAGCTTCCGAATGTTTTTAAGGGCAGCCCCATGTAGAGCGTGTTACAGTAGTCTAACCTCGAGGTGATGAGGGCATGAATGACTGTGAGAAGAGCCTCTTGATCCAGGAAGGGGTGCAACTGGTGTACTAGGCGAACCTGTGCAAAGGTCCCCCTGGCCACCGCCGCTAAATGATATTCCAATTGCAGCTGCGGGTCCAGGAGGACACCCAAGCTGCGCATCCGTTCCGAGGGGGTCAATGTTTCCCCACTCAGAATCAACGATGGACATTCAACTGGACCACAAGAGGGCGGAACCCAAAGCCACTCAGTCTTGTCAGGGTTGAGCCTGAGCCTGTTTGTCCCCATCCAGATCCTCACAGTTTCCAGGCACCGAGACATCATCTCAAAGGCATCACTGGTCTGGGTATCATCAGCGTACTGATGATACCTCACCCCGTACCGTCAGATGATTTCACCCAGCGGCTTCATGTAGATGTTAAATAGGAGAGGCGAGAGGACTGAGCCCTGTGGCACCCCACATAGTAGAGGCCTTGGGTCCGACTTCTGTCCCCCTACCAATACTAACTGCGAGCGACCCAAGTGTAGGAGGAGAACCACCGCAAAACGGTGCTCCGCACTCCCAACCCCCTGAGCCGTTCCAGAAGGATACCATGGTCAATGGTACCATTTTCCTTGAAGACATTTCACTTCTCATCAAAAAAGCTTCGTCAAAACTGCTTCTCTTGAATGAGAAGCAAAGCATCTTCAAGGAAAAACAAAATCCAGTTGCCTTTTGGGGGAAAAGCACTTTTGTGACAACCATAACCTGGTGACTGAGAATCTCCATAGACACTTTCCTAGAAGAGTTGAAATAGAAGCTGGATGATTGTTTGTCAGCTATGTTCTCAGGAAAGGAATTTCAAACTTTTTCCAGCCACAGAACCTGTTATTCTAAAAAAATTATTTCCCAGAAACCCTGATATGCAGAATGACAGAGTGGCACTTAAACAGCCCCCCCCCCTTCAGTTTAGGTAGGCTAGAAAGAAAGGGAACGTTGAACAATAATATTGTACCTTAATGGTCAGAGAAAAACTTAGGAAGGATGCACTCTCATAGATCAAGTAATTAAAAATGGTGGCAGGACCTTTTTACTTTCAAACAATCAAAATTCAGGTGCTTGGCAATTATTTATGTTGGTTGTAGCATCTCTGGTTCATATGGTCCTCATTTTCTGCCTTTCCAGCCGGCTTTTGAGAAGCGGTCAATGGGGGAGGCCAGATTCGCTTAATGACTATATCTTAACAACTGCAGTGATGCGCTTAACAACTGCAGCAGAAAAGGTCATAAAATTGAGCGTGTTTCACTGAACCATCTTGTTTAGCCAATTGGCCATTCTTGTCCCAATTGTGGTCATAAATTGAAGACTACTTGTATATGATTAGAAAATAATGCTGTTGTATTTATATGTGCAAAGCATTTGGAAGAACTATTTTGCAACATTTGGCAGCACATACAGAGGTCCTGTTTTATAATTGCTTCTGCCTATTGTAAAATATCTCTTTCTTGTACAGCCCTAATGTATGCCTTGTATATTTAGTGTGATTCAAGTTGGTATAATAAAGATTTGGTGAAATGGCCATTTTTTTCCCTTTCTGTAAATTACTTTTTAACCTACTCTTCAAAAAATTTCCGGTGAATTAGTGATATTTCTTTGGGTCTATATGTCAAGCTCATTAGTATCTTGCATTTTGAGATAATTGTCTCTGGTTGCTAATTAATTATTTTTTAAGAAAGTACTTTCAAGCTGTATATGTTAATCCTCTGTATTATCACTTAGGTTCTTTACATAAGTGTAGTGCAGCGTGCTCAGATAATTTCATTATTTTCAAGCTATCTATTCTAGGACAAACTTTAGAAAAGAAGATTCTGGATTTAAAAGTATTGCATGCATGTGAATATATATCAGATTTTAATACGATATCTTATATGCATATACATACACATACATGCATATTAAATTTATTGTTTTATATAGGCATTTAGTATATATGTTTCTGCATGTTTTAGAAACATGAGGCTTCCATTTCACTGGCAGACTGCTTAATGCTGCAAGCCTGTGTTCTCTTGCTTGGGCATAAATCCCATTGAATTTAATGAGATTTACTTTTGGGTAGGCATGCACAGAATTAAATAATTAATCCATAATGTAGTTTTATTTAGCCTAATGAATCATCTATTTAAGATTTCACCTCTTCACATTGAATTTGCTTTTAGCATCAGTGAATGAAAACCATGAAATGTACATGAAGGATTCTATGTCTGCTGCAGAGGTTGGTACTGGCCAGTACGCTACAACAAAGGGCATCTCTCAAACAAATTTGATAACTACTGTGACACCAGAGAAGAAAGCAGAAGAAGAGAAAGATGACGAACAGCTAAAAAAGAAAGAAGAGGAAGGCACTCCAGTTTCAGCAATACGGCACGATACTAAGGTATGGTTTTTATATTTTTAATTTCATTCTATCAACTAAGCAGTATTGCAAAGCCATACAATTTTGGTGACAGAAGGCATAAGAAAGTAGTGGCAAATCACCAGTGTTTAGTAATAATTTGTGATTCTGTACAGTAGCTTTTTTCTGACAATGTTAAGATGAACAGTGGCAATTCAGTTTTATATAGAGAACAAGTTTCACTTTTGAATATACTACATGCTCTACAATGTAAATAACTCTTTTTGTGGATTACTGCATTTTATTTGCCTTTTTGAATTGCCTTTGAATTATTTGTCATTATAAGAGTGCTAACTTCCTTTTTTCCTGATCTTAGAATCAGTATTTCTAGTATAAATTAAACTAGAGAGCATATCATTGCACATTTTGACATTCTTTACTTCTACATTATTGTCATACTTCATGTGAAATTACTTTTAACTCCAGATCATGTTAATTCCAGGTCTCCTATTATCAAAAAAGTTGCCTATTGGTAGACTTTCAGAAAATATTGTACAAATTGAATAGCTATGACTAGAAAGACTAGCTTTAGTCCCAGATCCCTATATAGTATGTCACATATTTTATACACACACATATAGTGGCATAGGAGTCAATAAAATCAATGTTTATCAAGACATTTGACTCCAAGAATTTAAGGCGTTAAGTATCCACTGTGTTTCAACATGCTTTTATAAAGGTATACAGATTTACTTTTCCATAATCCTGCTTGTGACATATTTCTCTCACAATCATTGTTTTCCACTAGTTTTGCAGCACGCCCTAGATATAGTTGGAATACACTTTCTCTACAACAACATAGCTTGAAATAGGCATCTTTTGTGAGTGAGCTGTTGGAACAGGACAGACTTCCTCACAAAATGTTGTCCTTCCAGGCTGGAACTGCCAGAATTCCCAATCGTCATAGGTAAAAGCTGAGAATTGAAGAAGTTAAATTCAAGTGCCTACATGTGCTGGATAGATATACATTATCACAGTAATTACTTTGGTTATTAGATGGTAGGTAAACTCATGTTGCAATATCATTACAAAATGTATGAATTAACATTTTATAAAACATACTCAGTTGCTAAAAGGACTTTTCATCTCTAAATATAAGAAATTATTAAAATAATTAGAAACAAATTTATTCAATGTTGCATTTGTCATTCAATTATAGCAGTGTTTTTCAATCTTAGCAACTTTAAAATGTATTGTTGGGAAATTCTGGGGGTTGAAGTCCAGACAACTTAGAATTGCCAAAATAAGAAACACTGAATTATTGGCTAAAAATGAAGAGTGACATTATAGTTGTAAACTATATTGCAAGTACTGTCTTGCCGTAACAATGCTTTCCATGTTCAATTGAATGCTGTTTTAATTTTTATTTGGCAATTAAAGTTCATTAAGTGATAATATGCAGGAAATATGGTATATTTACGGATTACATGTTCCTTCAAATGTATATTCAATTTTTTGTCAACCATAATGTTTATTTTTTTAAAAAAAAATTCCTACTAGAATTGTGTTGGAATATAGAACTTTAAATAAAAGTGCTTAAGATATTAACCTTTTGCAATAAATAGATGTCACAATGTAATAATTATGCCTATATTATTAAGGGATTGAATAATATGAGAAAAGAGGTTCAGAAAAAAATATAGCAAGATAAGTAGTAAGAAACTAGGAAATAAATATTTTCCTATATAAATAGGGATTTATATCTTCTATTTTAGAAATCAATCTATGATTGGTTTTATATAACTGCATTTAGGAGCAAATATCTTCAAGTGTGACTGTATCAAAACATATGTAAACTTCCATTTGGACAAGGCCCTCACCTGATCATTGGTTTCAATCTCTTTCTTTCTGAAACTGGTGTCCAGAACTGTAGAAGTAGGAATGTCCATTACAACGGCATGGACAATGTTTATTTTCCAAACATTGTTGAATCAACTTAGCAGACCTAGCCAACATAATCAATAGTGAGATATTCTATAATTGCAACATCTGGAGAGCCACAGATCACCAGTTCCTCTGTAACAGGATGCACACCTGAAACTCCTTCAGAAATACTACATGCACTGCAATCAGTGAGCATTATTTCTTTATACCATTTGTTTTTGTTCTGTCTATAGGAGGTCTAGAATTTTATTGGAAGATGTTAGGGGTTCTTAATTACAAGATCAATTGCAATGGACAATTTTATCTCCAAATCCGTTTGATCAATTTATACCTAATTTCCGATAACACTATTTCTGGAGTATTGGATGTGTCTGATTACTTAAACATTTAAATATTTAGTGTCTAACTTTTGTCTTCTGTAAACGAATTGCTCTCATGATTTGCAAAATATAAAACCATTAACAATAATCAGTCATTATAAATGTTTACAGTACTTGAAGCAGCAAAAACCAGGAAAAAAAACTTAGCAGTGGGTAATGCTAATACAGTAAAGCATTTGCTGAAATTTCTACTTTGTGGAATATACTTATGAACAAGAGAAACCTAATTTATTGGGGAAGGGTGTTGTTATAGACAGTATTGTTACTGAAACTATGTTTCTGCATATTTCTTAGATCAGTGCCTCATAGTCAAATAGAGCAACTTATCCTAAAAGACTGTCAGATTTTTAGCAAAAAATAATAATTTTCCCAATAGCAAAATCCCAAGTCATTTCAAATTTTTAAATTGCTAACCCAAACTTTGAATTCCATTTATAAATTAGTTACAAAGATAATTTATGACATGGTTAGTAACCTCCATAAATCAAGTACAATCCAGGAGGAATAAATCTAAATGCTACAGCAACTAATAGACAGAAAATCTTTGCTACTATTTATTAATCAACTAGAATTTGTGGTCAGCATTGGCAATCCTTGTTGAGAAGGCCTCTTGAAATTCTCTATAATGCATAGGTTTATTTTTAATTTTTTTGTATTTGTTTATTTGTATTCCGCCATAATTATTTTGAACAAATGACTCAAGGCAGCATACTTATCCAACACATCTTCCTCCTATTTTCCCCACAACAATAACCAGCTGGGCTGGGCTGGGCTGAGAGTGACCATTCCAAGATCACCCAACTGTCTGTCTTGACTAAGGCAGGAGTAGAACTCATGGTCTCCTGTTTTTCAGCCTGGTGCCTTAATCAGACAAAAAGCATTCCCCGTGGATGGAAATTTTGAAAATATTTTTTATTTATTATCCAGCTGCTGTTACAGAAAAATAAATTAGGTATTAAAATAATTTTCAGTATTCAAGGAGCAAGCACAAATTGCTATGTTTATATAGAATTCCTGTTCTACTGCTAGCAGTGAATACTATGCTTGCAGTGAAGATTATCTTCCATTAACCATTTTTATGTAAGATACTGTACATGCCTGAATTTAAGCATAATTCGACAGATTCAGACACAGGTAAATACAGCCTATTAGTAGAAAAATTTTGGCATTCAGGTAAAAGAAAATATCCTGTATTCCTATACAGACTTATCTAGAAGCAGATCTATTGCAATAAGAAGATATACTTCGATGTAAATTTGTTTTTATAAGACATTGCTTATTATTTTTCAGGTAGACCTTGTTTAGAACCAAAGGGATTTTCTGCAATCTAAATCCTTTTGTTTGAGCTAACTATCTAGGACACTACATTTCATTCTTAACCTCTATTTATTCCATTTTTTCTAATACTCAACATTCTTTTAACAGTAAACATGGGTGGTTGTCAGTGGGCCATGGAAGAAGACTTACTTCCTTAGGTTTTTATTTTATTAATCCTAAATAATTTTTGCTTTGCTTTAGTCCCATTTTAATAAGAGGTGTCTTAGTTAAGTTTTTAATAGAGGAAGGAGTCGCTCTTGTTTTCATTCCAGCAATATATGGTACTACTATAGACACACTCCTCAGTGTTCAAAATCCTATAGAAATTTGTAATGCAAAGTTTTATAACATAGTCTTCTCCAAAAATCGTGGGAAATTACAGGAATTTCTGGTTAAAGACTCAGAATATCACAAAGAAAGAAATCCTTTTTTGGAAAATAAACTTGAAATGGTGAAGTATTGCTTACCCTTTCACTTGTTTGCATCATTGTCCTCTTCCGTTTCCTTATCCATTTTACAGTAGTGATTAAATTGGGAAAATGATGGCAGAATGAGTGATGAACCACAGATTTACAGTCATGGGTTCAGAGAATGACGGACTGTGTAGCATTCCTACTCATTTTATTTTTATAAATACCAGATTATACCTTCGGAATGCCAAAGAGGAAGGTACAATGAGCTAAAAAGAGAATGGTGCTAATATCAGAAAGAAGCATATAGCCTATATAGTTTCATTCCTTTGTAGGGTGATTTTAAGCCTTTCAATTTGAGACTTGCTAGTTTGCAAAATTAATGTAGCAATTAAATGTATATGTTGAACTTTTTAAAATAAGATAATTAATAATGTATTTTAACGGATGAGTTGACTTTGTATCTGGCTGCCCTCATAGAATACAGCATGGAAATTGGTATAATTAATTCAATTAAACTTGTTCTTTTAACTTTATGCAATTAACTTTTATATGCAGAGGAAATTAACCAATTATAATTTTCTTTTTGTCCTTTTGCTCTTGCTCTTGCTATCTTTTCTTTCATCAGCCACTTTTGCCTGGCATTGATTCATTAACCCCCTTGTCATCCTCACCAACTGGTCCCTTTGCATTTTCAACAGAACTCCATAGGAGGAGGTGTAAGGAGAATAGTAAAAAGTTATTAGATGGTGAACCATTAAAAAACACCAGTCAAAAGCACGATGAGACCGATTTGAACTTCAGCAGAAAAGAAAGAGCTTATTCTATTGAACATGACATGGCATTTAATTATAAGCAAAAGGCCAGAAAAGGTGGTACATTATTTTCTTTCTCCTTGCAACTTCCAGAATCATTCCCTTCTCTCCTGGATGATGATGGCTACTTATCCTTTCCAAATCTGTCTGAAACAAACATCCTGCCACAAAGTGTGCAGCATTTCCTTCCCATTCGCTCACCTTCCCTCGTGCCTTGTTTCCTTTTCATCTTTTTCTTTTTGCTTTCTGCTTCTTTCTCTGTACCCTATGCTCTCACTCTCTCCTTCCCCTTGGCTATGTGCCTCTGCTACCTGGAGCCCAAGGCGGCCTCCTTGACTGCTTCACTTGAAAATGACCTGAGTGACAGTTCAGACGAAGAGGTGTGTACCTCGACACAGAACACACTTTTTTTGTGTTCATTGTTTCAGTCCTAAACAGTGTTAGAATGCTGCACCAGTAGTCCTTTCAGAACCTCATTTTTGTCTGTGCCGATATGTTCAGATATTTTTTTTAATTTTTGTTGTGTTGAGAGTGTAGCTTGAGCCCAGGGTTAGGCACAAGACAAAGTGTATAAGATGATAATTTTTACAAATTGCTTCTAGGTAATGAAAGTTTCAAACAGTTTATTTCAAATACAATCCTGAGTTGTGGATTTAAATTTATAACATTTTAGCTAAATAGGAAAAGTTCTAAATTATCTTTTACCCTTAAAAGCGATTTAGTGTTAAAAAAAAGTTTTGTATTGAAAATGAGACTACCATAAATCCAATCTGACTTTCTTGGAATAATCCCATCTATTGAAGAATAGCCAGGAAATTGTGTTTACTTCAGCCCACAAAGCTGCATAGATGCAGACACAGGAGTAGAGCACAACTGGAGGGTTTCTATTCTGTACTACCCTTATTGCCAGAATTATTTATTTGCTTAGAGCATTTTAATATAATCAAAGTGAAGAACATTCTTAACCATATTTAACAAAGAAGTATTCGAGTCTAGCGATAAGTGTTTTATAGGATTAACGAAGCCTAGTTAAGACAATACTGTCTCCTATATACAAACTAAATTTTTCTTCTGTAACATAAAATTTGAAAACTGAATTGTACCATATAATGAATAGTGTCAAATATATAAGATGCAAGTACTTTATAAGCATCTTTTAAGTAAATCATAAGTTTTTGAATAAAAATATTTGCATTTTGCAAATTGTTAAATTGGAATTACCAATCAACCCAAATAATAATATGAAAGCATATGTTATAATTCATTACAAAGGAAACTTGCTTGCCAATAAGCTTAACTGAAACCAATAAGATTTATTCTAAATAAAGTTTAGCTGGTATGGGATAGGATGGGTTTTCTAGTTTGTTTGCTTTAGATTGGCTTGGTTCAGATGTGTCAAATCATGATTTGGAACTATGCAGTTAGACTTGTGCTTGCTTTAAACTTTATTCATACCAATACAATTAATTATTTTGTCTGTATAGAAATTAAAATGTGCTTCAATATTTGCCAACACATGGCTCTGTATGCCAAAAGACGAGTTTCAGATCAACAAACTAGTTGGCAATCCTGGGTTGAAAGGTATCAATATTGTAACACCAAATCATGTTATTATATATGAACCAAGCTTGTGATTGGACTAAGACTAGCAGTTGTCTGCTAGATTACACCGATTTGTGCCTAATCCAGGGTGGACATGTTGTTTGGACATATTGCATGATATTTTCTTTTGAATCTTGGCATGTCTGCATTACATCAGCAAAACAAAACACAGCAGTTATGAATATAATAAGCTAGGAAAAATGTCTGCTTTTAAATTCCAGCAGTAGTTTCAACAAACTGCAAGTTGGTCAGCGATCTAGTAATTATTTTCTTTGAGGAAAAGTCCCTTAAAGCTGCTTAAAATTTCACTTTAGAGTTCTGCATTACCTCCATGTCTTGAACCCATTTACCCGGGAGTACAACCCATTGAATTGAATATGGTTTACTTCTGAGTAGATACCTACAGCATTGTCCAATAAAATTATCTGCAAGAGCAGAAGGAACTCCATTCTAAATAATACATCTAAATAATAAGTAAATGTTTTGGATTTGAAAATGTTCTCTGAAGTAAAAATGGTTAAAAGAGGATGCTTGATCTATCTAGAATTTTAAAAAGCAACAAGCTAGCAACAGCTATAACTCTAGATGCAATTTGTGAGTTGCATTTAGAGTTATAGTTGGTGAAAAGACAAGACAGGAAATGCAGGTCCTAATGATATGATAGCACATAGAGAAAAAGAGATCAGTATAAACTGCTTAGGTATACCATATATTGTAATTTATTTAGGATCCGTACAGTAAATTTTAGAATTATGGATGATTCTATTTTAAGAGAAGTAAACGTTCAATTGCCATTCTAATTAACAGGAAGGTGGTATTTTGGACTGAAATGCTTTAATTATTAACAAAGTAATTGCTGACCACAATATATATATTTAGTATATATTTAATAGGACTTATTCCCAAATAACTGCACCATATTTGTTTTAACATTAATTTTTATTTTATACAATCATTGAATGGAAATAAAAGTGTGCCCCAAAATTAATAAATTGATTTAGTTGTTTTAATGAAATTATGGTGATATAGTTTTATATTATTCTTTGAAACTGTTGTCTTCATAGTTTGTTTAAAATAATTGCTTAGGAAATTCATTCTGGACTTGGCTGGTCATAAAATATTGTAAATTAAAATTAAAAAATAAATAGTAAACTGATAGTGTTTTCCCCCACCCCACACATGCATCCCATAATATACCTTGCAGCTGCTAATATTTCCGCACCCCTTGCTGTCTCAGTGCTATCCTAGTTTTTAACAAAGTCAGTTTAATGCAAATAATGCAAGGACAGGTATTCATGACATAGTGTTTCTCCTTGTCAAATACATGTGAATATAGGTATAGTTCAACCCAAAGTAGTGTGACGAAAAAGGAATAGGCTGATTATAACTCTGGTTATATACTTCGAGTAGTCATTTCTATATTTATACATATGAATGATTTGCCAACACATAGACACTACTAGGAACTGTAGTCAAGGAGTACATTTGATAGAGGTGAGCCCTATGTTGCCAAGCTTCTGGATACAATTTCCAGTCTCTTCTCAGTTCCATAAGGAACAGCATGGCACTTAAGGTACTGTGTCAGGGCAAACTTTTGCTAGGGGAATGGAAGAGGTTCATAGGAGTGCACTGATGAATATTGAAAATCCATAATTAAGGGTAAGCAACCTGTTCTTTTGTGTATTCGCTATGTATGGGTAACTTAGCAGACTTACTTAGATGTGAGACTCATACTTCTGCTAAGAAAAAATTGGAATGTGTGCAGGTATGCCCCAGAATGTATCCTTATACAGCTAATGTTGTGGAATGTATTTTGGCAATAGAACCAATAGCCTGGATAATGTTAAATTGGTATCTTAAACACAACGGTTAAAAAGATATTAGGCTACTTTTTCAATGCTGAGTATAAAGAAAAGGGACTAGCAAATATCTGCATAAAGAGCCAGACCTCACTTAATTTTATAAAGTGTGAACAGCTTTCATTGAAGCAAATATAGAAAAACTGTAAAAACCTAAGACAGAAGTTCCGATGCAGCTTGTAGTACAGCAAGCCTTTTAGTAAGAATGGTAGACTAGTAGGAATTACAGTGTCAGTTCAGTGGTGTAATGCCTGGATGGAAATCCTGAGATTTCCTATAAAATGGAATATTGTGCTACAAGTTGTAAAATATCTTCAATAACATAAGAAAACAAGATTCGAAAACATAACTTTCTAGGTCATATTCATACTACAAAGAGATCTTGAGTAAAGATGAGGAATGATACAAAGCATTTTAGTAAGAAGAAACTGTTACTGTAGAGAAATGATTCCTTCCATGGCTTAAAGAAGACATGTCCCAGGGATATTTTTGGACAGATTACTGTTGCACAGTTGTAGCGAACATTTTAGGGTGACACAAAAACATCTGATTGAACACATCATTAAACAGATGTAGTAATCCTACCAAATGCAATCTACTTGCTTGTACAAATCAAATAATCAATTTTTGGAATGAACAAAGTGAATTGCAATGGAGACAAGCTAATGTTAAAACTACAACAGCAAAGCAACAAAAAATGTAGATTGCATCCATCTTCTTTTATATAACAGACAGCTGGTATACCGATGGTTGCCATTTGAACTGTATGAAGATTTAAAAGTACTTTAATGCATGGACAACTTTGGAAATGATAAAACATCTGAAGAAATTGGTAAGGAAGCAGTGATCCTTTGGGAATTAATTGCTCTTGATAGATTAGATTCTGTTTTCGAACTTGGAAGGATTTAACACCAGATAAGAATGTTGCTGAAACAGGATACTAAAAAGATAAATAAGAAATAACCACCATCATAGCGTCGCCAGAGAATTGAGAAAAGAAACAGATATAGGTAGTTGGAATATACATGGGAAATCCTCATGTGCGGTATTATGAGCAGGAGACATACAGCCAAATCACCTTTCTTGGTAAATGTGGCTAGAACACACTGGCATCATTATTAGCTTATATATTACAAAAACATGATTCAGTGCATCTCATCTGGACAAAGGCTGAATGGATCCCAGTTAACACAGTTCATTGGAAAAGTAAAGAAAATATTTATCTCAATGGGCAGAAACTCAGTTTGCAGAGTACTGGCAGAAATGTGGAAGAAGAACTGGTGTTGCAAAAAAAAATTAAACAATGTGAATACCTAAATGACAAATGTAGTAAGAACCTATGGTGCCAATGACAAGCCACATGGGCACAAAAGAGTTGGAAGTGAGTTTTTCTGGAAACCAGCCAAAAAAGTAAATTGCAGTCATGTGACAGCAAGACACTGAAACCAGTCATAAATGCCAGTTGGTTGCCAAGCATGTGAAATGCAATCATAGAATTGCAAGGGGAGATGTGGCAGTCATAATCTTGAGGATAGGGAGTCATAACCAAACGATCTTTAAGCAACTGGTCATTAAGTTAGGACTTCATGTAAACATAATGAATGTGATATCTTTTTCCTGCATTGAAATAACAAGAGAATTAACCTAACAAGGCTGCTGTTCATGGAGGCTTCACAGAAGCATGAAGGGCCAGCAGCTATCTTGGTGCCTTGTCAGCGGTGGAAGGAAGAAGATGGTAAAGGTCAGCAAGGATGGCTGAGTACAGGGCAACCAAAATGGCAGCGATGGGTGGATGGGGTGGGTTGAAGCTCACATAATAGTTGTAAATGCAGGCAGGCTGCCAAATGCCCAACTTTTCAACACATGACTGTGTGTGTGTGTGTGCGCTGCAACAGCTGTAACTTTGAGGACCAACCATAACACTCATTTGTTCAGTGACATTTTAACTTTGAACAACCACTGAATGAATAGTCATTAAGCAAAGACTACCTGTAGGTAAACTGTTCCGTCAACTTAGTGATTGTTATTGCAATCTCAAAAGATGAATTAATCCAATTGCATGCTTAATATATTACATCGTTTCCCCATGAAGAGATTCTGAACAACTGTAGAAGTAGGCGACCTGACACTGTCCAGTTGTGTAGGCTTTCAATTCCTATATGTCCCAAACAGCATGGCAAGGGATTATCTAGTTGTAGTCCAAAACATTTGGACTGCATGTTATATATCTACCTACCTATATAGAACAACCACTCTGTCTTAAATGAATAGTTTAAAACATATTTCAGTCCTTTGGATCATTGTATAGCTTGACTTTTTTCATAATAACCTCATTCAGTGTTTTATACATTTATTTTAAAATCTCTTTGTTGTTCATTTTGAGACAGTATTAATAAAATTAAAGTGTTCATGGTACATATTAGGATTTATCAATGCTGGATGGATAATGCTGTGCTTTGTTTACTTTGATCATTTGTACTTTAAATGTTACTTAAAATACATTGCTATGTTTTATAAACACTGATAGAAAATATACTGTAGCTTTACATAACAAAGGATTCTCTTGCAGCTAGATCATATTTCAATGTTGAGAAATGTTAATTCTGTTCAAGATATAGCTAAATTTGTTGTTTGTGTGTTTGTTAAAACTTTGCTAATGCAGACAGCCTTAAAACCATGTGAGAAAAAAAACATTTGTGCAAATAAGGGGCTAAAATCAAGGGACTGTTATAATAGATTCGTTTATACTGTAGATTTTCCTTCTCTAAATGAACAAATTACAGAACAATATTTTTATAATGTCTCATTAAAAGTACTGTACAGAGCTCTCCCCTCCTCCCCGAAATTATAGTTAGAGAAGTGCAATTTTACCATTTTGTTGCTTATTAAAATCAGTCGCTATCTTTAGAAAAAATAAAGAAAAATATCTTTTTTTTCTGATTAGGTTTTGTTTGGCTAACCAATCTCGAAGATGGCTTAATTGGTGTTCCTTCACATTGCAGAGTATTGTACTAGGTGATCCTTGTGTTCCTTCAAGCTCTACAATCTAATGATTCCGTGTAGCACAAAAACCACTATTTTATATATAGTATAAAGCCTTGATCTTAATGCTGTCTGATTCATTGTTTTGGATTATGCTTCTTTTAAATTGTCATTTGTCTGAAAAATGTTTAAAATGCAACTCACGAGAATGTAGATTTGACAATTCAACCTATTATTTTGTTTAATTACAAATTGGATTTATTTCTTATTCTTGCTTTCTTCTTGGAACCTGGTTATATAACACAGACTGACAGTGAAAGGACTGATACTGCAGCAGATGGTGAAACCACTGCCACAGAGGTGTGTACTGTTGCTCTGAATTTGTTGTCAAAGAATGTATCATGTACCTTAGATATTCTGAATGTTAGCATAGTTGATACCCCTTAGGAATGAAAGCACTGTAGGATTGAATTGGCCAGGCAGTTGCTTTGCAAGACAGGCCCTCCCTCAAATAACCAGGCCCTATGCCATGTAGAGGTATGTCCTATGACAGTGCATAAATAGTTTTCTATATGAAAAAGTTTTCTACTAATTTGTTATCTCTGTTTATATATACATTCTGGCAACTCCCAAAACATTTTGTGATAGCTTTTAAAACAGATGTATTTAGGTTTATACCAGGAGAGGTTTCAATACCTATTATATATGTTGTTCATTTGATGAGTATCAACTGTTTAAAAACATCATGATGATGATGATTATAGTCATTAAATGATTTTTATTAGTAAAATAATATTTTCTGGGTTTTTTTCCCTACTTAAACAGTCAGATCAGGAGGAAGATATTGATCTCAAAGCACAGGCAAGTGAAAGAACACCCTGCTTTTTTGTGTGTATGTTGTCCTCCATGGCTAAACTGCTTGTGTTTATTCATATTCCCACAATATTTACAAACATTGCTTAGAACAGCATTTTTACATTCTTTGAATATTGTGGTCCTCACATTTCCCTTTCTTTTTCAGTTTTTTCAGAATAGTCTGATTAAGCGCATACAGGGTGAAAATGTATATATCAAACATAGTAATCTTATGTTAGAGGTTGGTATGGGTATATATTAGTGCATGTATTCTATGTGTGTTTTAAATATAGTGGTTAAGGTGTGAATTTGTATATGATGCATGACATGTGTATTTTTACTTGCTAATAAATCAAATGTTAAGATTAGGATTTTCTGTTATACTGTTTTTTTAGAACTCTGTTGCATACGTATATAGATTTTTTTCAAAATCTCTTTCTGGAATGTGTGCAAACTCTGTCTCCCCTAAAAGTATTGGATGCTCACATGAATGAGGACTACTTTACACATTGCATATTGAAGTGTGCCGAGGAAATGTTTTCCACCTACAGAGCAATGTACAAAGCACAGGTGCTCATGAATGCATATTAACATAGGCTCAGTTGGCAGGGAGTTTGAATTGGCTGGCAACCTCTGACAGGAATCCTACCTAGAGGCAAATCCTCTTGCCACATTGTTATGTGTGAAGTGTCCTAAGGATTTCTGTACACCTCTCCTTTAAAACACCAGTTTGCCAAGAGTGTTGTGTTAGTGCTGTGAGAGCTAATTTCATCAAGGCTTTTTGGTGATTAACTTTGAAAATGTATTTGTTTTTCTGTCGTGTCAATTCAATTTTTTTTAAAAAATGCTGCACTCCCCTTTCTGAAACCAGGAACTAGATAAAACCCAGGAAGATCTGATAAAACACCAGACCAATATAAGTGAGCTGAAACGGACATTCTTAGAAACCACTACAGATACCTCAGGGACTAATGAATGGGAAAAGAGACTTTCAACGTCACCAGTCCGGCTTGCTGCAAGACATGAAGAGGCCCCTATGATTGAACCACTTGTGCCTGACGAGGTGAGTGCATATCTGCCCGTTTTTCAAGAATCTATACTCCAACAACCTTCTCATGGATTTTAATGATAGATATATTGTCCTTTAGACCAAAGAAGATAAAGAAAAATCTGAAAAACGTATATTTTTACAGAAGGAAAGCACGGACTTTCTTGATTCTCAGGTAAAAAGGAAAGTCTGTATTTTTATTACTGAAAGATGCTGCATCTTAAAGTGATAATTTGATAAATACATCACATTTCTTTTGGCAGTGCATTTTTAAAGGTTCAGTTAATATATCACAAAGGTTTCTGATTTAGATTTGTTTTCAGATTTCTTCGCATGGTTCTCAGACCTTAGAGTCTCATTTATTCCCTGGACATCTGCATATATACATGTTTAAACATCTCGGTGAAAATAATAAGCAATATCAACTGCCTTTGGAATCCATTTCATTGTAGCATTTTTTTAAAAATCAGATTTGCTTCTAATTATTACAGCAAATATCTTTTCCAGATGTGTTTATAGTAAAGAAGCATGCTTATCAAAATATTGCTTGAACTTTTTCATTGTTATGTGTGCAATTCATTGTGCAGGCAGAATCTTCAGAAATGGCAGCAAGAATCAAGTCTGTACATAAATACGTTTATATAGAAGTAGCGTAGGATACTGCAGATGAATGTACTTCACCTACTCCTGTTTAGCTTGATAGAATTCAGAAGATGCATTTCAGGCCTGAATGGAAATATTATGCTGACTGGAAATGCTCACAAACATTTCCAAGTTTATCTAGTGTATTTCCATATATGCATTCAGGAAAGAAGGGGAATAACAGTTGTAAGGTGATCCTACCCTATAAACCAAGGGTCTTCAAACATGGCAAGTTTAAGACTTGTGGACTTCAACTCCAAGAATTACTGAGCTAACATGACTGGAGGAGGAATTGTGGGAGTTGAAGTCCACAAGTCTTCAAGCTGTCAAGTTTGAAGACTCCTGGCCCTAGACGCAACCTGGTAAGATGATTTTACGGAAACTAAACGTGTGGTGTTCCCCTCAGAAAACTTGTCACCTGATTTTTTTTGGTCAACTTTCTTAAGAAAAAACAAAAAAAACCCTAAGTTTAACAGTTTTGCAATACAAGCTTGGGATTGATGCTTTACTTGTGAGTGAAATCAGGATCATTTTAAAACATTCAGGTTCAGTATTTTTGAATATGCTGAAACTTTCATCTAGGGTGTAAGTCCAGTAAAAAGAAGTCCCTGTTAAACAACTCGCAGCTTTTTCCAGTTTTTGTTGTAGGAATGTATTTGAGCAGTAAGTGTATTTAGGTTAAAGCTGTTTACAATTGTGTTAAATGTTGCTCTTATACCACATAACATCCAAGAGCTTTCAGGGCATGTTCAGGAACATGCTTTTTGTACAAACAGGCTATAGGAGCTGTGTTGGAAATTCAAGTGAACC
>JANHJO010008863.1:116855-132385 GCA_032468235.1 Pseudoxyrhopus heterurus | reverse complement strand
GCTAACATGACTGGAGGAGGAATTCTGGGAGTTGAAGTCCACAAGTCTTCAAGCTGTCAAGTTTGAAGACCCCTGCTATAAACTTTTATAAATCATTTTTAAAATGAGGAGGTACTGAGCTAAAATTAACTAGAAAAAGAATTCACTATTACCTCCACAAGGTATACGATTATACAAACAACAGAATCTTGAGGTGCTTTTAGAAAAGCTGTATTTTCTATTATTCTATCTCAAATCTGGAATATTGGAGGGGATCCCAGTGTTACTTTCTTTTACTTTTGTTTCTCTAATCATCTGCTTTTCATCTCTTTTTCTTAACTAAATGTTAAGGAAAGCGACACGCTGCACCATGCATTTTGATTAGTAACATTATGGACTATCATTCACTGTTAAATATATATTCTTGGAAGTATATGAAAGTGATAGTTCAGGATATACTTGCAATTGAATATTTAGAGTATAATGTATTGATTGTTTATATAAAGTTATAAAATGCATTATGTAGTGAACAATTAAAGACTGTTCTGTAACATTTGCAGTATTTTCAAGTACAAAATATTTTAATAAGCAGAATGATTCACCTCCATTTGTAAAATATTTGAAATTGTTTCAAGTACATACCTTCACAGAACTGGGTTTGGAGTATTAAGCTATATTTTCAGATGTTTGGGGAGTGTTTATTTCTCCAAACAGCTCTACTTTGCACTTAAAACAACAGTGTTTTGTGTTGAAGAAAATTAAAAACTAAATGATTTTCACCCCCTAGCTAGCACTTTTAAAAATGTGTAAAATATTAAGAGAGTATGGTGCCCCTTGCTGTATTATGTATTAAACGTAGTCACAATTTGAAATATTCATATTGCCTTCTGGCTTATGAAAATACTTTAGAAATGTGGATGTTAATAAAGTAGTTATTGTAATCACCTAAAAGGTGTAATATTTTAGTTTCCTGACATAGAAATAACCTCTTAGTTGTTCTAATTGAGCTTTTATATTTCAAATATAGGGCACTGAGGATTGGGTTATTGTAGACAAAGTACCCATTGAGGTAGTTGATGGTGAATCGAAAACCATTGTGACATACAAATTAATGACTGTGAGCAGTAAAACTGGTGACATCCCACCCGAGCTTTTAAAACACAATATCACTGACATACAGAGCTTTGAGGACTTGGAAGGTGAATTGCTCTCAAAAGATGACAATAAGCAGAAAATGTGTACCTTAGGAAAATCCTATGATACTGTTTCTGGGAAAATTGTAACCATGACCACTAAAGTAAAAGAGGGAGAAAAAATGGTTCTGCCATCATTTCAAAACACAGAGATAGCAATGCCAGAATCTGTGAAAATCATTCCTGTAGTAGCAGAATATGAAATTCTAGAACCAGTAACTGATGAGAAAGCCAGAAGATTGTCTGATGCCAAAAGGAGGGTCTCTGAGTCCTTGACACCAATTAAAGAAGCAGACTCACGACTCCAAAGCCCAGAGGAAGAAAATGTGAAGAAAATACTGAAGGCAGATCAAGATTTGCAGTTGCCCGATACGCTGGGAAGTGTACAGACAGCCAGAGCTGAGAAATCACTGGAGAGTGAACAACTGAAAGGAGAGACTTTTGGTTGGAAAATTAAACCTGAGCGGAAACATGGCAGAGAGCCATCTTTTACCATTGCTACTGCTCACTATGTCACTGAGTCATCAGCATCAAGAGTAGTGGTAACATACAACTTTGACCCAGTTTAACAAAGCATGACTTTTTTAGACAATATCTGCACTACCCTGCCTCTTAGTCCTTTTTCTGCTTGGCCTTATTTTGACAACAGCCAACCCAGCTTTTTTATTATTTCTTCATGATTTAAGTCAATTAACACTATACAAAGCTGACATTAGTCATTTAAACTAAAGATCAGTCTTACTGAAATGTAGTATGCTGCTATTGCTTGTTTTTGAAGAAAAAATAATGCTTTACAAGACCAGCAGAATCCTAGTGCTAACCACTTGCTTGTTTGTATTACTGCTTATATTCAGTACAGACTTTATTTTCCATTATTTTCTCTTTGTAACCCTGCCACATTTCCTCCTCTCCTTTATCTTTATTTGTGTCAATTAATATAAACTTTGTGTGTGTGTGTGTTTCCCTTTCTGTGTCCATATTCCTATGACTATATATTTCTCTGTCTGTTTAGAAAAAACAACTCTCCGATGAAAAAACTTTGGATGATTCTGGTATCTTCACATTAATAGAATCTGCAAGAAAACCAACTGAGTTCATAGGAGGGGTTACAGCTACTTCACATAGCTGGGCACAGGTGGCCATCTGATTCATCTTTAGATTTTAGTGATTATCCCTTGATGGGTCATAGTATTATTTTATAGTAACACTTCGTTATTTTGCACATAAGTATATTTAGGATCTTCATGGAAAACATTAATGCACTTGCTGGGTACTTTTCCTTCCTAAAGCTGTACATTTATACTTGAAATTAAGAAATGGGAGGTAGCAGTCAATTTGTTATTCTTGAGATAGAATGTAAGTGTATGAAAGATAAAATTGGACTTCATATTTATTAGTGATATGCAGATATCCAGATTTAAAGGACAGAATATAATTTGGAACATACAAGGATATGAATGTACATGTCAAGTACATCTTAAGACAGTTGCATCTTTTTCCTGATCACATAATCATACTACAGCATGATCTAATTTGGCTTAAGGTATTAGTGAAGCATTTTTTAATTTTAACAGGTAGTCTAAGCATGCCACATCTAAATCCAAATCACATTTTTCCCTTCAAACTGAGGTCTCTTCAGAACCCTCATAACAGAAACCACATGGAATTTCTGAGCACTCGGATCATCTGTACAGAAAGTAAAAGCATGCAAAACAAACCCTTGGTCAAGTTTGATGGTCTTTAATTGTAGATTTTACACATTAGCTTTTAATATTAACTTGCCTTTCCTGCAGCAAACAGAAACAAAAACTCACGAGGAAAAGGAAGCAGAGGAGCAACAGCAGGACGCCATCAAGAAGGTTGTGCAGGAAACTTTAATAGTCAAGGAGAAACATGTGATGAGTTTGCATGCAAGTGAGGATGCTGCTAAATTGGCTGGCCTTCAGCTGGATGCTACAGCACAGACAGTATCTCATGTGGCTTCTAGCATCAAAGGGAAAGAGGGCTCTGCTATCAGTGAGGGGGCTAAAGAGGAAAAAGCTGCAACCCAACAGGAAGAAACTGCTACCATTTCTCATGATCTACAAGAGGAGCAGAGTAAATCAGCCCATATTTTGAATACACAAGAAAGCAAACCTCTTTTTGAGGTAATTAAACACTTCTAATTTGCTGATTCTGAACAAAAAGATAAACTACTGTATACTTCTTTAAGGAAGTTATGCAATGCATCTAACATAGTTACTGTGAGCAGTTTGTTTCTTAAGGCAGCTTCACGTGCATTTGTTCTTCACTTGTATGGCTTGCAAGCTCAGTTTGTCCTTTTCATTAATTGTCGCTATTTGATTTAGTATGAGATTTAAATATGGTGACATGGCTACTATATGGTTATCTGCCTGAATAACTCTAGTTGCGGTACAGCCAGGGCTTCCTTTGATGTGTGAATACAGACTAATGTCTAAGTTAATGTAAAATAGCACATAGTCCATCTGGAAGGCATGTGCATTCAAGGCAGCATGCAGAAATTCTCTTTCATAGTGATTTCTGTTGTTTCATTTTCTTCCATCTCTCCCAACTGGTATACATGCAGATGTTGAAAACAAAGTTTGCCTTCCCCTTTAACTCCTGGGACTCTTTGCAAATCACATTGAACATTTTAAAAATTAACCAGGAAGCAACACAATGCTTCTTTACATGCATGGCATCTTGATGCTAGTTGCAACTTTCACTTTTAGATTTATTTATTTTCTTTTTATTTACTTTTTATTTACTTTTTAGCATATGCACTCTTTAAGAAGCATTTTGGACTAAGTAATACAGCTTAATGCTGATAATAGAACATATTTTATTAGAGCAAAGAGTGAAGTATCTTTCATTGAAAAATCACTACCTGTTTCTTTATCTTATCTAATTTCAAATCTGAAAATGCTTTCCAATTGATTTATTAGAATGTTCTAACTGTAAACTGCCGTGTATGCAATCTTTTCATGATTTCAACCGTGTTTTAAATATTTAAAGGAAAATAAGCTTATGTAAATTTGGGCTACAACAAAATAAGCTTTAAATGAAAGAAGATATATGCTATTTAAATATGTTCTCAATTTAGATATAAATAATGGTAAAAATGCTGTTTGGCTGTAAGTTTACGTACTTTTAAAATATTTCTTGTTATGCAAGAACATTCATTTACATTTTACTCTGGAATACTAGAAATCATCAAATGTTAATGTGTCCTACGTTTACATTTCATTGGAACAGTCATCCATGGCGAAGACTGAGACAGTCAGTTTGGGCAGTGATTCTCCAGGTGGAGAGAAATTGGAAATTTCTATGAAAGAAGTACCAGTTGTCCATACTGAAACAAAAACTATTACATATGAATCATCTGAGGTAAGGTACTAAAATAAAAAGATTGGAAAAACATAAGCAGATTCTACAAACAATAAAATTTGTACTGAAGCTAACAGATTGGTGACAAGAGCAACATATATAAAAAATTAAACTTCATTTGGACTAAAAATCCTCTGATAATGGTTTAAGACCAATTTTTTAAAATAACAAATCATTGGTAATGTTGGAGGAAAAAGTTTTGTTCTCATGATGTAAATATTTTTAAATACTGATTGAAAAAGTTGTTGGTATAATAACATTAAAATATTGAATACAATATTGAATATGAAAGGTGCCTTCGTAATGAATAAACAGGTGGATTAAAGAATAAAAGATGGATACAATTTTGCTAGTACTTCTTGTCTGGTTTTCAGTCCTGAACAAGTGGACAATTGAAAGACTATTGAAAGAAGTGAACTTTTTAAATTCTTCTACATAGAAGAATGTTTGCCAACTTTATACAAATAATTCCAATCTTGAATGCATTTATCATTTCATATGATTTTTTCTTAGGTGGATTCTGGTGCTGATTCTGAACCAGGAGTTCTGATGAGTGCACAGACTATTACTTCTGAAACTACTAGTACTACAACTACTACACATATCACCAAAGTAGGTGTATCAGAAATTTGTTTTATCCAATAAAGGCATAGATTTATTGTTAAATATATAAATATCTGAGTAAAACAATTAAAGTAATCAGTTATTTATTTGTTGACCATGGAATAGAAGCCATAGTTACATATGCTTTTTATGGCTTAGTCTCTTTTTTAAAATGTATTTTAATGCTTTAAAATGCAACACATTATAAAGAATAAATTAAAAACTGATCCAAAGTTCTTTATAAACCAATTCCAAATTTTAGGAATAAAATTCAACAACACACTGACATCTTTTAAGTTTTAACTCCCTTAACAATGTTAAGAACATTAGATCATTACAGAATTTCCTGGGGCACATATCCAAATCATATATATTAATGCGCTTTTCGGTGTATTGCATCTTCAGCATAAACAGCTATCATTTTTTAAATAGCCAGTGATCTACCTATCCAATAAATTCCAAAAAGTGTTGTTTATGATGTAGTTTCTATTTAACATTATGAGAGAAAACATTTTTTACCCTTGAGATCAGAAGTTTGTTCCTGTTGCACATGCACATTGCACACCTATGCATTTGGTATTCTGAAAATTAAACAGCATATCGATATGATCATATGTATTATTTAAGTGTGGAATACCATTTTGCACTTAGCAACCTGCCTTTAAAAAGAAAAGCTTGGAACATAGAGGCAAAAACGTTCTAATTTCCCAGAGGAAAAAAGGAAGTAAACTTCCTTTGACAATATCTTGAGGCCTTAGTTGCTTTTTTTATCCCCCTTTAAGACAGTGAAAGGAGGCATTTCAGAGACAAGAATTGAAAAGCGAATTGTGATAACGGGTGATGCAGACATTGACCATGATCAGGTATGACATTTAAGCTTCTAAAATTAGCTCCAAATTAGTCTATTTTCTGTAAACATAACAGTCTGTTTTAGTGTCAGCGGGTCTTTAAAATATATTACAGTTCAGTTCAAATGTAAAATGTCTATTTTGAATCACATTTCCTCATTTGGAAATTGTAAATTTAATCATGAATCTCTCTGCACCTTGCTACTGATCATGCATGTTCCACCTCCTTCTCCTTTCTGCCCTTCTGTGGTTTCCTTACGCTAGGCGCTGGCTCAGGCAATTAAAGAGGCCAAAGAGCAGCACCCTGACATGTCAGTGACCAAAGTAGTGGTACATAAAGAGACAGAAATCACACCAGAAGATGGGGAGGATTGATTACAGGTAAGAGGACTAGATTTTTTCCAGGCACTCACAGACTGGCATGTGACAACGATCATTCCTTCTCCCTGAACCCATCATTAATCCTTTCTATTTATTCTTTCTGGCATTTGTACTGTTTTGTACACACACAAAAAATGAAGGATTTGGCTATTTAGATTAACTTTATGGAGTAGAACGTTTTTTCTTTATGTTAATGCCAGTTAGACAAATAGGAGAAATCCATTTGCTTGTGTCTGCTTGCCTAGTTGCTATGCATTTTCCATGAAGTAGCTCTGTAAGTTGAGAGTCCTGAAGATTGCTTATGCAGAGTTTGTGGACAAAGAGAGCATTTTCTAATTGTAAAATACTCTTCGGCCTGAGAAAGCTTGCAAGTATGTTGAACTGAAATACCAGTATTCAGTATGCAGTTTCGACTGCAAAGTTGTTTGTGAATAATCTTTTTTAATCTGTTCATTTTTCTAAGTTTCCTAATATAAGTTCTGAAAATTTTTATGATTGTTTCTTAAAAGGAGACAATGACATGCAATTTTTTGCTGCTATGATTGAATAAAGGCATGGCGATAAATTCTTGCTAAATTAGCATTGGAGTGTTAAATGCAATTACTATATGCATGTGCTAGAATATGTTTGGCATACTAACCTGCTGTTGCAAGATTTAGTGATACTTGTATACTCTACAAAAGCTGAATATTGTGTGTAAAAAAAAGAGTTGGCTTTTATTTTGCTTGAACTGCTAATTTAATAATTTCAAACAGGTTTTCCTTACGTCCTTATAAATTATGTGTTACTGCATGACAGATTAGACTTCAAAAATCAGTTGCTGTAGCTTTAGCAATATGTGAGGAAGTTGAAAATAAGAGAAGAAGGAACAAAGATGAGTCTTGGAGTACGAGCAGAGCCTGAACAACAACTGGATTATGGAATTATTTATAGAACAACATTTGGGAATTACAAATACTGTATTTATATAGTGTACATATAGCAGTTATTTTTATATGGAGTATTATCTATCTTACTATATTGATTCAAGGCTTTTTCTACATGGCCACTAATAACTACTCTGTCAATAATCCCAAATATCAAATCTTTCCATGCATATAGTTGGTCCTTTCATTACAGATGCCAAGAATTGAATTTGGAACATTGTTTATATAAATTTGTCATCAAAAGGCTCTCATTAAAAAAGACCATCAATATAATTATATAGATTTTCAGAAAATAGAGATCTGAATTCAACTTATTATTTTTATGACTCATTGCATAAGCCTAAAGAGTTCTTCTGTATATTTGCAATTCTTTTTGTGACTTTATTTTTACTATTTTAGATTTTTTATTGATGGAATTTAACTATATTCTTTCTACTGCAGGATTAGAGTAGCTTTCTTATGAATTTCATCAATGGGAATATCAGAGCCTATGTGGAGTCTTGGTTCTAACCCAGCTGACTTGCATCTCTCCAGAGAAATTTTCAATGCGGAAGATTTTGATTTTAATTGCTAATTAAGGACACTGGCAGAAATTCCCCAGTTACAGCAATTTGAATCAGCTTTAATAATCTAATAATTGCATGAAACAACAAATTACAAAACAACATTTTTATTTTCCTAAATCAACTTTACATCTAAATGGCACGTTCATCAACAGTTAAAACAATTGTATTATGCTACACATAAAACAGCTCATGCCTTTACTATTATTAAAAGTCTAAATACAGTTTCTTGGTTGCGCAAAGTTTTGTTTATGGGAAATCAAGATCACACTACAATAGTAGAAGCTGTACAGATACTATATATATATGTTTTATTACATTAGATGTGCCAATAACATATTTTATTCAACAAATAACTTGAATCATATACTTGTTATAATTTGGTTTTATTATTCTTGTTATATAAACAATGGTGAATCTCTAATCTTATTTAAATGCTTATAAAATATGCTTTGTTTATCTGATTTGGAACCCTTAATAGCTAATGATTTTTAGAATTGTTAAAGTTAGAAATCCTGCCGTCACTTTTCTAAAGTCTCAATCTATCAATTTGCATTGTGATTATTTTGAAGAAAATGTATATTTTCCTTAGCATCTCAGATATGTTAATCTGAAAATGTGATTTTTCAAAACCAAGTCCTGTTCACACTCAGAGAAAGATGTTTTTTTTTGCAAGTCTAGTCAGTGTTCCTTACTTAGGTCAGAGTTAAGCCTTAAACCGTACAGAACACTTTATTTCATTTTTATTATCACATCAGTTTAAAGGGATCCTATGTTCTTTATGCTGTCAGTTTCATCACAATACATGCGAATGTATGTTTCTGCATAGTAAAATAAAAGTGGTAAATGCACCTAAATTTGTACTGGTCTGTGTCTAAAAATATTTTTGCTATATTTAAATGTTGCTACTATTTGTATAATATCAAAGGCATATATTATGTTAAAGAGATGTTCTTTCATACAATCTCAATATAGTTTAGGTAGGTACAAATAGAAGACCAGGGAAAACTGAAAGAAATTGTAAAAACTAATTCTGTTTGTTCAATTTTGTACATAGAACTTCCCTTTGATTTCTTCTGTATTATATCTCTATGTAATATGTTTCATGTAAGTTTAATGAGGAACATGATCAACTAAATATTTTTGAGCACTAGCTTTAAAAAATAGTTTTGTATTTTATATTCTAAATCTAGCCAAAATGCTTCAAATGCTATATTGGAAGAATTCAATATGTGTTTTGTGATCAATCAGTGAAATGCTGAAGTATTGTGCCTTTGATGTTTGAATTTAGTTGCTCATTCACAATTCAGGCATGATATCTTTCACAGAAGAGAAGAGGTAATAAACTTCATTTAATAGGCTTTGAAATAATGGATTATCTAAAATGTTATTTTGTCAATAATATTAGTATACAAACTGCCCAGCTCAAGTGCAGGAACTTTGAAGAAAGGCTATTTAAGATAGAATAGTATAAGTATTTTGAAATAAAGAAGACAATCTAGAGAGAAAACATACAGGTCTGTTGCAGGTCTAGAGTCAAATGTCCAGTTTATATGTTCAGTGCCTCCCACCTATTATATAATTATAAAACAAGTAAGAATTAATTTTAGTAGCTAAATATTTTACTCTAGACATAGCAATAAATCATAACCTTTCACTCACACTGATTCTTACTGTAGTAGCTTTCAATTATGACAGAAAGTTGCTTTATATTGTAAGTACAATCGAAGCCATATAGTCAAAAGATTAGTCCATTGCAGAACATAAAAACCAACCATAATTATAGCATCTATTTTCTCCAGAAATTAAATTCTAGGCCCTTTTCTACCTGTTTGTATTAATGGAAATGAGGTCATTCTCTTCCTAGCCTTGATAGTGGGAGATTATGTCCCCTCAGAGAACCATTCAGGTGCTTCAGCCTTAAAAGTAACCAATATAGGTGCAATACTGTAATAATCTGAAGTGGTTTTAAAAAGGCCAGATTGTTATAAAAATTGGATGTTCTACCATTCAGAAAATTGGCATATCTTCATAGAGCTTGCCAAGTCAAAATATGCTTCTATTTGACATGTTAGTGGTTTTAGCCATGTTCATGATACTTAATATATTGGAATTAGTTCTGTGTTCTTTTGTATTTACTTTATTTACTCATATTCAAACAATTTTTGGTTTGGTTAAATGTGATAATTTATTTTTCAAGAGCCCTAGTGGTGCAGTGGTTAGAATGCAGTATTGCAGGCAAACACTGCCCACAGCCTGGAGTTCAATCCTGACGGAGAGCTCAAGGTGGACTCAGCCTTCCATCCTTCCAAAGTTGGTAAAATGAAGACTCATATTGGGGGCAATATGCTGACATTGTAAACTGCCCAAAAAGAGCTGTAGAGCCCTGTGTATAAAAGTCTAAGTGCTATTGGCTAATGCTAAAACCTTTTAAGAGTTATTTTTCGTAATTCATTTATTACTCATATCTTTAAAATTAGTACAAAAATAATTGATACTTAGTTTATTCACCATATTCTCCAAAAAGTTTCAATATATGTCACTTTTTAAAGATTAGCTATATATATATATATATAATGATATACAGTGGGGGGGAAGTATTTGATCTCCTGCTGATTTTGTACGTTTGCCCACTGACAAAGAAATGATCAGTCTGTAATTTTAATGGTAGGTTTATTTTAACAATGAGAGACAGAATAACAACAAAGTATTCCAGAAAAATGCATTTCAAAAAAATTATAAATTGATTTGCATTTTAATGAGTGAAATAAGAATTTGACCCCTTCGCAAAACATGACTTAGTACTTGGTGGCAAAACCCTTATTGGCAATTACAGAGGCCAGACGTTTCTTGTAGTTGGCCACCAGGTTTGCACACATCTCAGGAGGGATTTTGTCCCACTCCTCTTTGCAGACCCTCCCCAAATCATTAAGGTTTCACGGCTGACATTTGGCAGCTCGAACCTGCAGCTCCCTCCACAGATTTTCTATGGGATTAAGGTCTGGAGACTGGCCAGGTCACTCCAGGACCTTAATGTGTTTCTTCTTGAGCCAGTCCTTTGTTGTCTTGGCCATGTGTTGTGGGTCATTGTCATGCTGGAATACCCATCCATGACCCATTTTCAATGTCCTAGCTGAGGGAAGGAGGTTCTCACTTAAGATATGACAGTACATGGCCCCATCCTTCATCCCTTTGATCCGGTGAAGTTGTCCTATCCTCTTAGCAGAAAAACACCCGTCACCCAGTTCTCTGAATCATTCAGATTTCATTTGCAAACTTCAGATGGGCCTGTACATGTGCTTTCTTGAGAAAGGGGACCTTGTGGGTGCTGCAGAATTTCAGTCCTTCACGGCATGGTGTGTTACCAATTGTTTTCTTGGTAACTTATGGTCCCAATTGCCTTGAGAGCGTTGACAAAATCCTCCCGTGTAGTTCTGGGCTGATTCCTCACCATTCTCATGATCATTGAACCTCCACAAGGTGAGATCTTTTATGGAGCCCCAGACGGAGGGACATTGACAGTTATTTTGTGTTTCTTCCATTTACAAATAATCGCACCAGCTGTTGCCACCTTCTCATCTGCTTGGCGATAGTCTTGTAGCCCATTCCATCTTGTTACCTGTATAAAAGCCTTGTGTAGGTCTACAGCCTTGTCCCTGACATCCTCGGACAGCTCTTTGGTCTTAGCCATAGTGGGCAGTTTGGAATCTTATTGCTTGCTTCTGTGGATAGGTGTCTTTTATACAGGTAACAAAATGAGATTAAGAAAGTGCTAATCTGAGCTCTTACCTGTATAAGAAACTCCTGGGAGCCAGAAATCTTGTCAATTGATAGGGGATCAAATACTTATTTCACATTAAAATGCACTCATTAAAATGCAAAACAATTTATAACTTTTTTGAAATGCATTTTTCTGGATTTTTTTTGTTATTCTGTCTCTTGCTGTTAAAATAAACCTACCATTGAAATTACAGATCATTTCTTTGTCAGTGAGCAAACATACAAAATCAGCAGGGGATCAATGTAATTGTGAACATTTTACAAAGGATTAAATTCTACTTAACACAATTCACAAGGAAACCCCATTTTAGTAGATTTGAGGGTATCCATTATTCTCAAAAGCCGCTGAATTAAAGGATAAGTTATTTGGGTGTTATGTAAGTTAAACAGTTTGTATTGGAGTTTAAATTGCAGCCCATTTAGTCAAAGTATGACAAATTAAGGTTTCACTGTACTTGCAAGTAAACAAACAAATGATTGTGATTTATTAAAATTATTGCTATAAATCTATAAGCATTCCTCTTTGAAATACTAGAGTTATCCTACCTGATTTACTATTATAATTTTGGGCTTAATGCTCATCCAATCATTTTTTTATTTTTTTTCTTGCTTTGGGCTTCATATTTGCACATGACCTTTGCTCTTTGCAGCATAATCATCTTATTTTCCACAGTGAAAAATCAAACGCTAATCTCTTAAATCATTTTTATCCTAGTTCACTTGTAGTATGTTGAAATAAAGTACCCAAATAAATACCAGGATGTATTGCCATAATAAAATAAGTTTTATAAAGAGGAAAAAGGAAGTATTTTTTAAACAATAAAGGTGTTGTGTTTTAAATTTAGAATAAAGCTGAAGCTACCTAAAGCTGAAGCTACCTGAAGCTTTGTATCTGAGTGTTGAAATATTCCTTCCATTTGAAGAACAAAAACCCTTTAAACATTTCAAGGAACTTGGAAACGGTTGCAGTCCCTTGTTTCTCTCTTCAGGGCCTCAGTAATACTGGTAGTTGATGTTATATACTACTAGAACTCAAATTACAAAAATAGGCCCAAGCACTAAAATTTTTAAACAATTTTAAAACCGTAAAAGTCCCCATGAAGTACAGTACGTTGGGGGGGGGGGAACTATTCAGATAAGTATTAGTAAACCCACAAAAAGGAAAGGTCTTTTCCATTTGCATAAATAAAATCTGTAGTTTGGTCAGCCAGATCATAGGGAACAGTTCAATAATCTAATATTCCATGCAGTATCTAAGTTTTTTAATTCTTAAAAGTTTCATTTTCTTAAAAAAATAAAACTTGGCTTTCTGAATACCCCCGTAGGATCTCTGTAGGATCAATTTGTTCTTTCCTGATATTTTTGCCTGGCCCTAAGGGTGTGGCTGAAGGGAGGTTAAAGAAAGAAAAGGTCTGGTGTTGCTTTTTGATTATATAAATAACAATGTTACAAGAAGAGATGTGAAGTGTACATGTACTCTGGCTAAGCTGAAACAAGAATGAATATTAAATACTGCAAACATTAGTCCAATTACAGTGCTTGGGAGAGTTGGAAGATTGATTGCTACCATTCAAAACAGGCAAAGATTCAAAACAAAATCCTGAAATCTGCTGTACCTGGAACACTCAACCCATATAACAAGCTATATTTAATTTAAAATATGCTAAGGAATGGTTACCTTAAACGGACTGGAATAGCGAATTGCTAAAATATACCAGCAAAAAGCATATCCAAGATTGACCTTCTTCAGGAAACTAGAGAACATGGTTTGTATAATAAAACTATAGCTACATTAGTCATTTTGCAAGGCAAGAAACAGTATTATGACTGTTAAATGTTGCAACAAATATACTGAAAGACTACAGTTCTAACCACATGATTAAGAAATATGCTGTAATGAACATAAACACTTAAAATGTATACAACTGCTGTACAATGCATGGAACACTTTCCTCCAAAGGGATTAACACAGTAAGAATGCTAGGAAAAGCAAATTAACTGGTTTAAAAAAATGGTATTCTCTACTAGAATAAGAACAAAATGCACAATGGTAATTCAGTGTTGGTGAATTTGCTTTTTGTTGGAGGGGTTGCAAATTCTGTGGAAGAAATAAAAAGTTACTGCCTATTTGCAACAATTGCATTTTGTCTGTTTTTTGTTGGTATATAGTTCACACTATACAAACTAAAACAAGATCAACCTTGTTTGAAATCATTTATACACAGAAGTATACAGGGTTTAATATTTATAGAGGATTCTTAATTTCAGAAAAATTATCAACTGCTGTTCTGCTTTATTAAGATACAAAAAGTTGGCAATGCCATAGTTAAAGGGGAATTTAATAGAATTGCTTTATATGTAAGAACACATAGGTGCAATAGTAAAGGAGATCCAATAACTGTGGACGAAAGTTTTCATTGCACAAGTCCCATGTACTATACATTATACACATACATCTGAATGCCTTTTTGTTTGCTGGCAAGCACTCTGGATGATAGTAGCAAAAAATATCCTTCAAGGAACACAATATCCCTCTCCAGCCTCCTTGATTTGGTCTTGGACCTGTTCTTCAAATAACTAACTACTATGCCTTAGGGACCGGATCAGAAAAGCCATCAAGTCTATAGACAGCATAACAATTGTGGATGCATCTCAAGGAATCTCAGGCTTAATATACATAGATACTACTCTTTTAACTATACCCAATTTGGTGAGCTCAAGATACAAAACACAACAGCACAGTCCCTAGACAACACACTATGACTCCTCCCTCTCAAGAAAAACATCCCTTTCTACCTGCTTTAGCCTCCTTTAGGCCACTTTACTTAAACACAAACACCCAACCCTCTTTCTCGCACATAAACACCCTCAGCTATTTCACAGTGTTGCCCTGCTGCCTGATTTAAGAGGGTTTAAAAAGAGGCAAAAGCATCACAGACGCTGGCCATTTTCTGGGCATTCTGTTCTCTCACAATGTGTTTGCCTTACAACAGTTGTTTGGTGGTCTGACTATGAAGGGCGTTAGGTCTAGCCTGTTTTTATGGTTGGATAACTTAAAAAGTAAAAAAAAATACTTGTTACCCAGGATCATTGTGAAGATCACTCCACACTTCTAATAGATCTGTAGGGTTTCTGGAAAACATTGGAGGAGTTCCCCAATGATCCGATAGGTAGTTTCGTCTGTTGTCTGGTTAGACTACAACAGAAAGCAAGGTAGCAAGAAAATTACTGATCACAGGGGTGCATATTTCTTCTCTGAAGAGCCCTGGAAGATGAAGCAATGCTTAGAACACCAGTGGTATAAGACTAAAAGTGAATATGTGGAACATGCTCAATTCAAGTCTACTGTAGGGAACAATGAAGATATGCTTGGATAAACCATTCGGAAGCCATTAAGACAATGGGACGAGGCATGCACTAAACCTGGGAGACACAAAAGTCTCTAGTTAATGTGGTTGGTTGGACATCTTTATTTGATTTTGTCTCTGCTGCTGGACAAAAAAACTGGGTTGTTGCTTCCAATTGATGTGGTTTATAATACTGAGTTAAAATACTGATATTACTTTGTCAGGTGGGGAAGGAAGGGAGGGAGGATCTTGAATGCCTGAATGAACTGTATGGGGCCAGAGAACTCCAAAGTGTAAACGCCACTACTGAAAAGGACTATGGCCTTGCCCAGTGGTGGGATTCAACTGGAACGCCCCGGTCCACTGGACAGGTAGTAGAAATTCCGGCTGGCTCCGCCCACTCACAGGCCCCACTGGTGAGGATAATTTTAATGGTAAAAATCACGCCTGGCTGGCTCAAAAAACTTTCCCTCACCCTGCCGGCTCCAGCAAAGCTCCTGCAAAAAGCGGTGCAAAAGGAATC
>JANHJO010008863.1:30647-41641 GCA_032468235.1 Pseudoxyrhopus heterurus | reverse complement strand
AGGTGCCTTCCAACTCTGTTATACTATAATTCTGGGTCTCCTGCTTGAGCAGGGGGTCAGACTAGATGACCTCAGAGTGCCTTCCAACTCTGTAACTCTGTGATTCTGTTAGGGTCTCCTGTTGGAGCGGGGGGGGGCTAGATGACCTCAGAGGTGCCTTCCAACTCACACACACAGCATCAACAACCAACAGGACATGCCGGCACAAGTATACTTCCTTTAAAGAAAAAAAAAAAGGCCGGGTAATCAGCTAATGAATTCATAAACTATTATAATAATTTCATTTTGAAAAATTGATACTACAATCTTATTTCCTGTATTTGATGTATTTGTACTATATTCAATGATGTTTAGTTTCAAGAAAGTAATTTTAAGACCACAGTAAAAATGACCTGCCAGTCTGAGTGATCTTACCATATAGAACAAGAGACTCTTGAAGTGAATAGCTAGTGGGGCTTAGCTGTCAGATATCAGATAGCTTCATTCAGAGAAAGAATACACACAAAGACTAAAGTTAACAATATCATCATTATAAGATCGTATTCCTGAGGCTGGTGCTTTCATGAAAGAAAAATAAAGATACAGTTTACAAGAAATAAAATGGTGATAGGCAAGCCTATGCTATTTAAATCTATCTGCAACTAAGAGCATATTTTGTGGACTCCTTAATTATAAATAATTGTCTGAGCTGCATTGTCAAATCAGAAGAAAAAGATGATTGAAATGAGAGAGAAGAAGGAAGTGATAAAATCCCTGACAATATCAGTATCAAGCATAGAAATGTGCCAAGTCTCAGACAAGAAAGGAGATCAATGGTCAACAGATTTATAGGTGCCAAAAGCTGGTGGAATTCCAACTTTATCAACAGGTATTGATATTATTTCCCTATCTTAACAAAATATTTCCTATTCTATCTACCCTTTGTAGCATTCTTGTAATATCTTATGATTCCACATGAAGTCTTTCAATGCCATTCAGCTGGTAAGCAGCTCCTGGTGTTCCATCATTGCCTTCAACTTGGTCGTCCATGATTTCAGCTAGTTTCACCTAGCATTTTGATGCTGTAGTATGATTGAAAAATCTTGTATACAATACTGTAGCACCTGACTTTAAAAGGATCTTTAGCATAATTGACATAGATTATTGAAGAATAGTTGAGTGCATTTAAGAATTAAAGATCAATTCACTGAATAGAAGGAAAATTCACATTTTTTCCTCACCCTGTTTTCTGCCATATCTGCTCTTGCTTTTTGAAAGGAAGTGAAGACTAGATTTTCTAACAGAGATATATTTTCTTCCAGTAAGAATGGCTCATCAGAGATAATTATAGCATAAACAAGTGTAATGTCTAGATAAATTTCACTTTGTGAATTTTTGTGAAACAGCACTTGCAGTGATGCAAAATATCTAGATTCAGGCCTTTGATATCTCCAAAGATAACTAGGAAAATCTATTGTCTGAAATCCTACACAGCCACTACTAATGTTACTGAATATCAATATTATTTAAAATCATATAAAGGCAATTTATTTGCTTATTTATTTGTATACTTATCATCTGGATTTATATAGCCAGACATCCCACAATTTAACTCCAAGCAGTGAACATGAGATTAAAACCAACAAAATAAAAAAAAGACTGTTAGTAATTAATAATAACATAATCGTAACAACATTATGGCACATTAGGACAATGTAACTCACAACATAGAAGCTTATAGCCCTGACAACCCTGCCTGCTTCTCGAAGGACTAACCAAATGAAATGCATACCCGGCATAGTTGGATGGGAACTGAAATACTATTTTTACTGCATTTTATCCAACTCTGCAGAAACTATGCTACATTATCTGAAATACATTTAAACTCCTCTAATTTCTAAATTGCTTTGTTCGCTTGCTTTCATATTTTTTGGTTTTGTACAGTGGTTCTTTTTGTGCAGCTACCATTACAATTTCTTCCAGTAATCTTTTCAGTTAATAGCCCATAGCTTTCAGAATGTCTTCCTATAATACTTATTGTATTATTCTTTTATAGCATTCCAAATATGTTTCAATATTTACATTTTTCTTCCTAGTGCTGTCTTAGATTATTAATTATTGCATTCTTTTTCTGTCATAATCTCTATCCCTGGAAGCTGTGAGCAGCTGATAAGAGATCCTGATGAAGGTCTTCAAGAATAAGTTGGTCAATCCAGAAAGAAATAGATCTTATTTAACTGTATAACAATACAATACAGGTCATCCTTGACTTATGGCCATAACTGAGAAATGAATTTTGGTCATAAGTCATTCTGGACATTAGTTGAAGCACCCATAGTACCAAACCTGATTTTTAAACCATTTTTATAGTGATTGTTAAATGGAACATATCATCATTAAGTGAATCCCTGCTCTTGAATACCGAAACTGGCAAAAACATAGCAAATCGTGGTCATGTTACTATGGGATGCTAAAACCAGTTGTAATTCTGAGCTGGTTGCCAAGCTCCAAAAATGCAGTCATGTAAACACAGTGTGTATGTGCGTGCGTGTCTGTGTATCTGTGTGTCTGTGGGAGCGTGTGTGTGTGTGTGTGTGTGTGTGTGTGCGTGCAGTATGGCATTTTATGACAGCCAGAAGGGTTTTCTGAAGCTGTTGTGACTTTGAATAGTTGTTCAATGACTGGTTGTAAGTCAGGGACTACCTGTGCAGATAATGCTCACATATATAGAATTACAGTTAGTTTTAAAATTGTGTATATAGAATTTATTATCATTATCATTCAGCAAAGTAGCCAAAAGAATTTAATAGAAGCTTTTCAAAGTCCATTTTATGCTGTTTTTCTTGTACAACCATTTCTCACAGTGTCTAGGAATAAATGGATTGTAATCCTTAGTAATTTTAAGGCAATAAAAGATTGAAAGATTGGTTTTAGCTTTTTGTCATATAGATTTCTGATTTCTTTTTCCTTGTCTTATTGTAGTTAGCCATACTCAGTAAAACAATTCAGCTTATTATAGGTTATATCTGAACATTCAACATTATTTTTAATATATTATTTAATATTTAATAAATATTTAATATAATATAATATATTTTAATATATATAATTATTAACATAATTCAAAACTGTTCAAACTGTACTACCAAGAGGCACAAAGAAGGGTCCTAATCCTAGGAATTGCTAACAAAGCAGAACTAAATGTCTGAACTGATTGCAGAGGAGTTTTGAGATGAGGTTGGGGCTTATGTGATTGATTGAAGCTTTCCTACCCTACCCTATATCTTTAAAAGAACCTTATAAGACATTAGAAGATATGTAACTGATCCATGATCTTCCAATGGTCTACTAAGATTTAAGAGACAACCACTACATGCTTTATTTATTGATGAATAGGCGCTGCCTTCAGAAAACATTGTTTTGATAAAATTGCACAAATCTCACAAGTTGCATTTCTATGTTTTGAAATTCTTTTAATTTGGGTCACCTATGTGATGAGTGGTGTTTAGCTACAAGAAGAATTCAAACTCAATCTTATTATTTTGAGAATGGCAGATGAAGCACAGAAGACCCTGGAGAGAAACTTGGAAAAACATTTCCACATATTGTTCCTTAGGGTGCTCTTGTCAGTTTGAGAAAATGCATTAATGGCCTCTAAAAACATTATTCTGCTTGAACACTCTTGTACTAATTTAAGATTATGTTCGAGCAGGCCTGAAATATACCTCCAATTTTCTCCATCTTCTGAGATTTAACATTCAGTTGTAGACTTTCCAAATGCACTTGCAAAACCCTGACAGTGTTTTTTTTTTTTTTTGCACTGGATTATTCTGCTGAGTTTCTTGGGTCCATCAAGGCTGTTTCAAATTCCAACATTGGTCCTTGGTGTTTAAATTATGGAATCCATTGAAATATGACAAACACCAGATTTAACATAGGTGGTCTGCACATGAAAATCTTACTTTACATATCACCTGATTAATAGATAATTATGTACAATCAAATTGTTGATTTTTAATCACAATAATCTATCCTTAACCTGGTTTTCCAATTTTGCCACTGTATTCCCATTCCGCTGCTGGGTGTCTTCTTTTCTTCTCTTTTACTTTTTCCATCATTAGAACCTTGTCTCACATGTTATGTGTTAGATCTTCATATAATGTGTCCAAAGTAGGATAATTTGAGCCTTGTCATTCATACCTTGAGTTTGTTTGCTCTCTTGGCTGTCCACAATATTCTCAGAAACCTTCTCCAACACCAAAGTTCAAAACTGACAGTATTGTTACTATACTGCTTCTTCAATGTCCAACTTTCACATCTATAAAATATCATAGTGAGTACCATAGCTTGCCCTATTCTGATCGTGTAGACCACAGTATTTGAATATCTTTTGCAAGGCCCTCCTGGCTGCCCTATTAAATGCTAGTCTAGTCTAGTGTGTATTTCTTGACTGCTTGTTCCTTTATTGTTGATGATTAATTTTAAAAGACAGCAGCTATCCACTACTTTGACATCTTTATTGTCAATGCTAAGGGTGGTTTTTTGGTCTTTATATTTAATTTTAGCTCCATTTTTTTCCTCTGTGTTCCTTGACATATGTTACTAGAACTTGTATATTTTTTTTGCATTTTCTGCTATAAAATATTGTAATTAGAATAAAGCGGATTGTTGATTTTCTTCTTCCAGTTTTAAAACTACGCTCTTCTTCTTCCAGTCCAACTTTCCCTAATACATATTCACAATATTCATATATCACTTGGCTTATTAACCATGCTTTGAAAAAATCCAATCATGTAGTCAAAGTTTATTGTGCTATTTAAATACTAGGACGGGTTTTTTTGTGTTTCATCTTCAACTATTCTGTTATGTATTTTTTTTAGTTCATTTTATCTTTTATCCTAAATTTTTCAGTAAAAGTGAGCATAAATTGTAGCAGTGTGCAAAAATATGACTTCCATGGAGGTTTATAATGTTGATATAAAACATGTACATGGACTGATTAATATAGCTAAGCATTCCCCTTGGTTCTTTGGTCATTCTGCTTATCCATCATTTACCATCTTTCCAATCAGCCTATATAGTTCAAAATACAATTTGCAAGACAGAAAAGAGGCAAGACAAAGGTAATGGGATAACCAAGCTCCAGATCTGAATCCAACTTTGTTTACTGTTACCAGTTCAATCAGAAAACACCTCAAAGTAATTTGGACAGCTGGAAAGAGAGTCAGGCTGAGTCTTACACACAACCATTCAAGCCAAAGCCAGGATGCCAGTGGCTGCCAGAGGCAGAATATCTAGTTTCAGTCAGAAGCCTGATTTGGTATATAAAATATTTTCCATCAGTGATCCACCCACGAAAGACTACTGATATACAAAACAACTCTCACCACTGTAACAGCTGGCAAATTTCTATTCCCAAATGGAAACAGTGATTGAAAAATGCTGTCAACATCTATAGAAGACCTTGGTTGCATCTTTTTTTAAGCTGGGCTCTTTCATTGAGCAAGATGTTGAATATCTGGTCCAGCTTTTATGTCACTCTGCAATACTTTTGAGCAGGTCTGCACTTTGCACAGTTTGTAGCACAGAATTGGTGCTTAATGAAAGATGAAGTTCAATCAAAAACCAAGAGAATATGTGGAGTTTACTTGCTAGATAATGATATTTTAAAAAGATAAAAATGCAATATTTGAGAATTTAAAAATCTATTTCCCTCTGTATGTGTAACTGAAAACATCTGTTCTAAATTTACTGATATCAAAACTCAACAATATGAAAAAGCAGTTGCCTCTTGTTGCTTTAAATCACTAAAAGAGTTGTATATGTTTAGAAATTCCTGCCCTCCACATTTTTTACAATAATTTTGGTTTCATAAATTGAACAGATTTAAGTGCAATTATTTTCCAGTTACAGTTATTACACACAGACATGCATCATTTATTAGCAAATGGCTTATGACATTAAATTATGTCTTCATCATGATGTAGTGCCTGCCTTCTTACATCGGAAGATTGCAGGGATAACCTGGGAATCAGACATACAGTATACTAATTCTAGCATTGCACAGAATTACAAAAAACAATGTGGAAATCAGATGTGTGCTTTGATTTCAGTTCTGAGCCAGATTTAGTACTTAATAAAATCACCTACTTTAACTCAAAACCCAATCTGAGATAAGATTCATGATATCATTAACTAGCACATTAAGGTTTTTTTTTTTGGTTCCTTATCTAGATAGGATGGCATTTGTATAAACATTTCTTTGGGAATGGATGCTTCATTTTAGAATAATAGGTGTGGAGTTTAGAACAACTTATTTAAAATTCTCATGGCTTTTTCAAGAAAAAGGTTTTTCTGTATTGTGACAGAAGTAGATTAAATTCTGTAGAGGGTGTAAGCTCTACCACATCATAGAAATCAAAAAGCCAGAAGATTTTCCAAAGACGTGTACTTTCTGATCAAATATTAGAGGCAAAATTACAGTAGGAAACCTCATAATTCTGCTCAGGTATTTTAGAAACTGACTGCAAGTTAATGAAAATAAATGTTTCATTTAGACCAACTTTCTGAAAATAACATATACATTCATTTTTTACATTCACTGTTGGAACAAACCTTCTTACCAAATTCCAGGCAACCAAATTCCAGGCAACATTGATATGTAGCAACTACATCAAATCAACAGCACTTTGTTATAACATTTCTTGTAACAATCGACATTCAACCATAATAAGCATCAACAATCATTATAAAAGATCAGGCCATTGATATACTTTTCTTCCTTTCCATAGTTATAAAAGATATATAGTATACTCTGAAAAAAAAGGCAATGAACAGGTAAGTTGTTTGCCAAAGAGAAGACTAATATGCATGTCCCACTGAGCTGCCCTAGCTTTTTCTGCAAAGTGCCACTTTAATGTTTCACAATTTTCTTCCACTTTAATGCAAACTCTAATTATATTCTAAGCCTATTTTATAAACATTCATTTGGGTATTTTTGTGCTTAAAATACAAGAATAATCAGATAAACCCATAAAGAACTAAATATTATTCATATCTGCTCTAATTGCGTGGCAACAATAATTTCATATCTCCCTACTAGTTCTACTATGCTGTCTCATCATGGTGGACAATCTTCCTGAGACCAATGTATACAAATTCCCAGTGCGGTATCTGAAGACTTGAAGATAATGAAGCATAAGTAGTGAAGCAAAAAAATAATTTATCAACTTCTGCCAATCTAATGATTTTTCTATTGCAAACAACCAAAACAAAGTCTATATATAGGACATCATCAGATAGAATGCCTTGAAATCAAGATGAATATATTATTGGCACAAGGAGGTAGAAGAGCTCAATTATACAGCAATGACATGGCTAGGGACTGACTGTGAAACAGATTGTAAACTACTTAGAAGCAAGTTCCAAGTTAAACTAGAATAGAAGAAGAAAACCAATCACTTTCCATATTATGGTTTTGAGTGTATCTTAATATTTTCAAGGAGAACATCAGGAATTGACTTTGACATCCTGAACCTCATTGAATGAGAATCAGAAGAACTGTTGAATTAAATCAAAGAAATTTTTGACTGTTGAAAAAAACCTGCTAGACCAAGAATAGGAGAAAGCAAACTGGATCTCAGAACAGATGGTAGAAATCAATCCAAAATCATATTAACCATCCTATTGATTTCAACCCCCAATGTGACAAAAATAGATCAAGTCCAAGACATTGATTTAATATCCCATTCCTGACTTTTATTTCCAACAATAAAGCAATTGGAATCAAGCTTACTAAACTTTGTCTGAAGGAACCTATTGTCTGCTTCCTCAAACTTGATAGGGACACTTGCTAAATCTCATTTTTACTATACTTTATCCTGGATTTGAGCTATGCTGTATTTCAGACAGGATGATTTAGCAGCAAGCATTCAAGAGACAGTAACTTAAGTTTGTACTATTAATGCATGCCACAGAAAACAGTTAGCCTTCTATATATCTTCTTGTTCTACCTTATTCACTGATCAATGAGATGTCTCTAAGAACATGCATGAAAATTAGTTCTGATTAATGTTTATTGCGCACCCAGCACACTCTTAAATTTGTACTCTAATTGCTTTTGTTGTGATAGGGTTCCCCCCCCCCAAATAGCTCACTCTGCAATTGGGCAACAAAAAAACTCGTAGTTCTATTATTTGAAATCCCTCTTGTTTATGAATGGAAATTCTTTAACCATTTTTGTTTAAATCTATTCCTACTTAAAATTCAATTGAAGATATTATGAAACACAGTTTAAAAATAGACAGAAAATTAACAAACATGCATTTTAATGTAGCAAACTCTTCTGTACTAATATTCATTCATTTTTAATTTATAAAATTGTCAACCTAGACTCTGGAGACAAAGAAATGCAAGATTATTTATTTATTTATTTTATTAACTTTATATGACCATCCATCTCAAATATATGACTCTTGGGTGAAACAAAATAAAAACAGTAAGCAAACCTATAAATAAAATAAAAATGCAGAAAAGCAACCACACATAACAAACATCCCCAATCAATATAGCTAAGAAATGGACTCACTCCCATTACCAGGGCCCTAGACTACATGGAAAAATTGGGTCTTCAAGGCTTCACAAAAAGCCAGCAGTGTAGGAGTGAGTCTGATTTCTGGGAGAATGATGCATCAAAATTAAAGATCATAGGTGGGTGCTATGACAGAGAAGTCTGTCTTCTTGGATCCTGCCAGATGGCACTCCCTTGAGAAGCGACCTGAGCATGTCTCTTAACCTGAATCTAACAGCATGGATAAAAAACACAGGGGAGGGGTGGTCCCATATACGTATAATTCAACCTCAAATCATGAAAGGCTTAAAGAGAATCATCAGCATTCTGAACTGTATGGCAATGATACTGAAAAATAGCAAAACCAGGAAAGGAAACAGGTAAAACAGGTTTACACTCTCTGTACCTTTTGGTCTTCATAAACCATCCTTGCATGCACCATGTCTACTGTTACATACAGTACATTGTTATTTGTTCTTTATTTTTCCCACCTTTCTCTTTGAGAATCTCAACAATATAATCCAACTATGATTTTATTGACCAACTTTTTCTTCTTGAACCTATTCTGATGTTGAATCACTTTTCTTTCATGTTTTTGCAATGCAACTCAATTCTCATTCATTTTTATGCTCAAGCAGTCTCAATATCCTTCTTTCATAAAGATGAGTCACTTCATATTCAATATCTATTCATTATTGACGCTATATCTCCACATCCTCTTTCTTTATGTCTACTCCCTATTAATTTTGTTGGAAGAATAATCTACTTTTGATGTAGGACTCATACTATCAATTTATGGACTTTTATTCTTGTTTCTTCCTGGTCCATTTCTTTCTCCAAGACTCAGTTTTGAACAGCAACAAAATTCATATGTCTCTCATTCAGAACTCTTTGGTACTCTTCTATTCTTCCTTAATTATGGTTTCAGACTGCTATTCATCCTTTTGTCATGTTCATACATGAGTAGACTTATGCTTAAACTACATATTTGAAAGAAGCATTTTTTCTAAGGTAATGTTTGTTGATCACTATTCCCATTCATTGTTTCTTCTTCAAAAGATCCAATCACTTTTTTATACTCTATGTCTTATTTCATCATCTATTACTCCTCTTACTTTCCAAATTGCAATCTTGAATATGCCATGGTTGTCACCAGATTGGTCTGTAGCTATTATTGGTCACTAACTATTATGGCTTTAATCAATTGAGAATTTCACATATTGCTTTTTAGAAAAATGGAGAAAGTATAAACTAGATTATCAGCCTTAGGTTTATCAGTGACACATAAGCATTATCTGCTAAAATTAGGTACAAATGCAGTCAAAGCCAGCTTTATTCTAAAATACATTAAAAGTAGTCTATACAAGTTAGAATTTTTAACCTAGAAACTACAGATAATCCTCAACTTCTGGGGGCAAGTCTTTATACTGCAGTCATAGTGCAGTATAAAGCAGCACTATCAGTTCACATGATCTTGATACTATGCCTCTGTTGATGCAATCTAGTACTGCATTGGCTTTTTGGCCAATGGAAGAAAATGGAAGAAAGGAAGAAACATTTTGCAGAATAAATAAGAAACTAGTAAGAGACTTAGGCTACAAAAGAATGTTAAAGAAAATAGTATGTGAATAAATGTATGAGAAAATCTTAAATTAACCTATGGATGTATATCTTTTTAAAAATATTCTTATCCTTCCCACATTATACAAACTAAGGAAGACTTATGTTAAATAAGATCTAAAACCATACAAATACAGTTTAAATAGTGCACCAAAAAGGAGATAAAAGTTGATCCTATGTTACAATTATTCATACTCCAAAAACTACCTGAAAAAGCTAGGTTTGTATAACTCTCCTATAATTATCAGAGTTTGAACTCAAATGTGTATTGGAAATATTGAAATAACCTTATTTTGGGAAGTAACAGGAAACACTAGAAAGATGTATGAGCACTAGAATGTGGAATGGAAAAAAATAACTTTGTACAGAATTGGGGGGGGGAGCTATTACAATCTGCTTTACCTTGCATGAAGTGGTCATCGAGCACATGGTCTGTCCAATAGGAGAAGACATAAATCAGACAATAAAATACAGGGGCAATAACAATAATCTTTTGGGAAAGGAAAGGGGACCTTGACCGGGCTCCATAGGGCAGAATTTCTTCATCTCTGATCTAGAGGCTACATCTGTATTTATATCAATATTCCACTATTCCAATATTCAAATCTAGAAATTTAGGAGAATTCCCCTGACTGATAAAAAAGTATGGCTGTATATTAATGAGATAATCCAATTCCTAAAATGCTATTGAAATGGTTTTATTTTCAATTTCAATTTTGCATGGTTGATTTACAGTATATTATGGTGTTTTGCTATTAGGGGAAATACATAAAGAAAGATATATGTTTTGTAGTTGAAAAATAAAGAAATGGGAAATAGAAGGTTA
>JANHJO010008860.1:13762-25880 GCA_032468235.1 Pseudoxyrhopus heterurus | reverse complement strand
GGTCCTCATTTTACCCACCTTGGAAGGATGGAAGGCTGAGTCAACCTTGAGCCTGGTGGGATTTGAACTGCCAAATTTCAGTCAGCCGGCAGTCAGCAGAAGTAGCCTGCAGTACTGCACTCTAACCACTGCGCCACCATGGCTCATGAAAAAGAAATGCTGTCTTTTTCTCCTGAAGACAAGGCACTGTAGCATGTTGGTCCCATCTCGCTTCTCTTTGGAACATACGGATGAGAGACTTTCTTGTCAGAGATAGTTTTGGAAATTCAAGGATGAAATAACATACTCCTGCATACTTTCTCATAAGAAATGGAAAAAAAAAACAGAGCGCTGGTATGTTTTATGGTGTCTATAAACTTTGGACTGCAACAAGTAATCCGCTGCAGATAGAAATGGCTAGATCCAAGGTTCTGAATAGCTGATTTATATACTGTAACATGAATCCATGAATGGAAGCATGCATGAGGAGTGGGGGTATCTATCCCAGAGAGATCGTGAGATGAAATTAGTGGAAGAACCAGCAAAAAACCTTCTCTTGCTCCTGTTTTTCAGCACAGAAATCACTGAATCCCTTCCACCAATAGAAAAAGCTCTTCAGTTCATAAGGGATCAGCTCTACATTGAACCAATGAAATAAGTCTTTCTTAATTAATTCCTTGTTTGTTTGTTTATTGCTTTTTCCTAAGTGGTCTCAAGGTTATTTCATTGAAGTCCTATAAAAATGCAAAAAACAAAACATCAGAAGAGAGCAGCAAAATGGAGTCAGAAACAAGAGTTGAGAAAACCAAAAAGGATGTTGATTATTATTAAATCCATAAAAAGGATTTTGGAAACAGGATCGTTAGTTCTGCCATTAGAATATAGACTAGTTGTACTAGCATGGTACAATTGCTTTACTGATCTGTCCCCAAGATAATCAATTCACTTTTGTGTGTAAGCCGCACACAATGCAGGAAGGCTATCTTCTAATCATCTTGGAGATGTTGTCACTGCCTTCTTTTAACCTTTTCTTTCTTGGGAAGAAGAAAAATAAATACACTATTGGATTAAATGGGGAGAATTTTCCCTTTTTTCATTTCTGCCCCATAATGCAGTTTTGGGGTGATTGAAAAAACACTAAAGTAACAAACACAGAGGCTCTGCTTTTCATCTCTGAGACATGATTTCATGGTCAGGAGTAAGTAGAATTGACTAATTCTGAAGTATTTCATATGTCATGAAAGGAGTTAGTTGATCCAGGAAGTTGGCCGGGGCAAGATGGAGTATGTCTATGTAACTAAAGCACTCTGCACTAGGTAATTGTGTCTTCTTTTGTGTGCGTGAGTTGGTGCACCTTCCACACCCAATGACTCAGTTCTACTTTAATGATGTAAGTGAGTAACTCAGGATTGAACCAAGCTTCTCGCAATTCATGAGCAATCAGGAACTGGCTTCTTTTGTGCTCTTCTTACGTTGATATGAGGCAGACATATCAATTTCTATTTCCTTCTTTTTTGTTGTTGTCTGAGTCCATTGCTTCCATGCTGGAACTTACTTAGCACCAGAAGGGTAACAAAGAAAAAAGAAAGTCAAGTTAGTGGCCGTGATAGAAGCCTTATCACTTTTTTTCATGCATATGAAAGAGCCATGATGGTGAAGTGGTTAGAATGCAGTATTGAGGCTAACTCTGCTGACTGTCAGCAGCTCGATCCTGACTGGCTCAAGGTTGACTCAGCCTTCCATCCTTCCGAGGTGGGTAAAATGAGGACCCAAATTGTTGGGTGCAACATGCTGACTCTGTAAACCGCTTAGAGGGGGCTGTAAAAGCACTGTAAAGTGGTATATCAGTCTAAGTGCTATTGCTATGTGACGCATGCAATGCTATTAAAAAGTGATGCAACTTTGAGCCCAGATATCTTGATTCTTTTGAGTCTCCACAGAGTCCTTTTCTACCCTGAAAAACAGTTCCCCAAAACTGGCCTAGCATCTTTTGAATTCTCGCTTGGGAATTATTAATTCTTCCAAGTTTGCATTACTTTATCTTGATGTTAGTTCTGTTGGACCTGGTGCATATGTTAGGAGACTGAAGCATAATTGATAAGTTGTCATGTATAAATCATCTTTTGCAGTAAAATGTATTCATGCATTCATGGAGACAGATATAAATGTAAAATAAAGGTCCATAATATGACAGGCAGGGGGCTATTTTTTGGGTCTAGAAATAATAATCAGAAGCCATTAACTATCTTTTGAGCAAATACCCATCATGTTACTCTTTGTGAAGCACTTCTTGTTTGAAAGCAATATTTGTATTATTTCTGTGCTTTGCTTCCATTCATTTCAGATTATTTTTTTTACCTTTATGGATTTCTTTCTTCTTCCATGTTAAGATTATGCTAATCACATCCAAACCAACCAGTTAAAGCAACCAGGAAATGGGTTTAAGAAAAATAAAAACAAACTGAATTGGAGGATCCTTCAGCTAAACCTGGAGTGTATTTTAAACAGATGCATCCTGGTTCACATATCATGCTAAATCAAAATACACTGGGTTTCTCAAACAGCAGGATGATCAAATAAACCAATATGTTACATGGATACATGGCCAAACTTCACAAGTCTCATGAGATCCTGAACATCTGACTCCTGAAATTTGTGAGACAAACATTGAGATTCTTGTGAGATGAAAAAAGGAAGACAAGTAACAAAATGTGTCTAGTCATTAATCCTGTGACTTTTCTACGTGCCTTTCATATTGGCATGCAATTGCATATACTGTGCAGTGTTTCTCAATCTCACCAACTTGAAGACGGGTGGACTTCAACTCCCAGAATACCTCAGTCAGCCATGCTGGCTGCAGAATTCTGGGAATTGAAGTCCACGCATCTTAACATTGCTGAGAAACACTGGCATATAGCATTGGCAGTGTTCGTTCACAATGCATGCCTGACAATGTTCATGTGACTGCAGTTAGCAGTAGGCATCTATGAGCGAGTCTCTTTGAGTTTGGGTGATCTTGCAAAACTAATACTTTCTCTCTCCTATTAAGATGTGTCATAGGCACAGCAGTGCTTTGCTAATTTCCCCATTAAAAAGTAAAGAAAGTATTGGAAAAACAAGAGAACCATCATATACTGATGCCGTTACAAATAAAATTAGTACAATCAGTCTAGCTAAAATTATTACTACTAGACAATTCATGCTCCATTGAGTCATGATTTCAGAGAGATTTCCTTACCTAAGCAGAAAAACAGAATGACCAACGGAGAGCAAAAATGCAATGGGAACAGGATTTTTCCTGCCAGCTTCTGTATTGAGTTTCCTTGTGGGAGTCTGGCAGGAATCAAAAATCCCCTCCCCTCCCCTCCCCTCCCCTCCCACTCCCCCTCAACATCCCATCCCAACCCATCCCATTGTAGCAGGCAAGTAAGTGGTTGCTATAGGTAGGGAAAGAAGTGAGGGATTACAAGACTGGTTGGGAAACTATTATGAACCGGGGTGGCCCAGTGGTTGGAATGCAGTACTGCAGGCTACTTCTGCTGATTGCCGGCTGTCTGCAATTTGGCAGTTCAAATCTCACCAGGCTCAAGGTTGACTCTGCCTTCCGTGCTTCCGAGGTGGGTAAAACATGGACCCAGATTGTTGGGGGCAACATGCTGACTCTGTAAAACCACTTAGAGAGGGCTGTAAAAGCACTGTGAAGCAGCATATAAGTCTAAGTGCTATTGCTATTATGAACTGTTGAAAGTGAAAATTATACTGACTGCAGCAATAACCTGGCAGTGCAGTAGAAGCCGGGAGCGCTGAAGCAGTCACAGCTTCCCAAATTTCATTCCCTCGGCAGTCCTGGGTACTAAATTTTGGACATATTCTGTAAGTTAGCCCATACAAGGTCTCTTGGCTCAAAAATTGCTGCCCTATGATGCACCATTTTGCCCAATTAAAGCTCATAACAGTGACATTTTAGTAGTATATAGATTATCTGATTGAATCCATTTTGAGGTTTTGACACATGCTCAGTGCAAAATAGAATTCCTCTTGCTCTCCAATTTGGCTGGGATTAGAGAAACCCTACCAGCTCTTCCTTCTTCCTTCTTATCCCCTTTCTGAGTGGTATTCTCAGTTTCATAGAATCAAGGAAAGTAAATTTGGGAAGGACCTTTGGAGTCACCTAGTCTAGCCCCCTGAATTGGAGGCTATTTGAAAGTCAACCTGCTTGGAGAAACTGACAATTGCTTTTCCAAATTCATCCCCCACTCCCATGAACATGCCAGAAGATCTCTATCACTTATGTCCTGGATTAAGTGCACCTGAACGTCCCAGTACAGATACAGACCCAACTTGAGGAGAAAGCAAAAACTGATTCACACACAAATTCACACATGTGTATGCTAAGGCAACACCCACCTGTGCACTTATCAGACTTTCATAGACTTTCAATACACACAAGAAAATACAAATGTTTCATAGAACCACAACACATGAAAAGGTTGGATTATTTATTAGCCATGTATAGGTACAAGAACATTTCCCAAAACTGAAATGGTATAGGATCTCCTGTTTGGCAAAGAGGTTGGGCTAGAAGACCTCCAAGGTCCCTTCCAGCTCTATTCTGATTGATTGATTGATTTCCAGTGGCTTACAAAAAAATAACAAGGAATAATTACAAGGAAAAGAAAATAATCAGACCCCCCAAACTAATAACTGAGAGATGGAATCTGATATATATCAATCCACAAAGGCTTTCTGGTACAGTCAAATCTTGGTGGTTTCCCTGCATGCCAACAAGGTTGGTGTTGGTTTGATGTTGGATGGCACTCTATTTCCAAATGAAGGCATCTACAGAACATGCACACCTTGCAATTGGTAATCTGCATCTTGAATTGGACCGGGAAGCTAATCAACAATCAATGAAGCTTCCATAACAAAGCACAGTCCACTAGTCTTTCCCCATTATCAAGCAGGCAACCAAATTTTTGCTGCTTTTACTATATTATAAGCTAAGTTTAAATAATGCTTTTGATCTGTGAGAAATATAAAATTTTCCATGCCATTTAAATACAATGGATTCTGCAATGGTTTCACTTCCTTTCTCCTAAGGAAAAAAAAAAGAAGGATATTGTTAAAGGGAGTGAAAAATAAATAAATATACAAATAGGATTAAAATAGGAACACAGTTGTTTTTCCAGAGCAGATCTGCTCAATAAAAAGAAGAGTAACGACTTTGCTCCACCATACAATAGCCTGGTTAGGACAGAATCAGGAATCAGATATATCCATGGTGGCCTCTTGTCTAGAAACCTGGTGCCAATCTTACTGTGGAGAATCAGGAGGATAATTTTGAAGAAATAGGCAAAGACTGCTATATAAGCAAAAGGGGCTGAAACATTCTTTAAATCTGGGAAACAAGATAATATCAGAAAAACATGGCTCCTCCATGAATCTTTGGGATATAAGAGGGAGAGGAGATAGATGGAATGAGGATATTTGGAGCTGGCTGTGCAACATCCTATGGTGATGGTGAAGCCACCAAGCTTTTGGCTGATGATTTTATAGTTATTGGGTTTTATTGTTGTTGTGAGCTGCTCAGAGTTTAAGATGGGTGTCCAGACAAATCTTTTAAATGAATAAAATTGGAAAGCCTATGTCCATTAGGATTTAAAAATGCCAGGAGTCATTTTAAATGACAGACTTGGGCCCTATCTAACAAAATGAAATTCAACGTAGAGAAAAGTAAGGTTTTACACCTAGGCAAGAAAAACCAAACAGGTACAGATCAGGTGAAACGTGGCTCATTAGCAGTAACTGCAAGAGGGATCTTGGAGTCTAGCGGACAATCACTTAAATATAATCCAGCATTGTGTGGCAGCAGCTAAAAAAGGCAACACAATCCTAGGCTGCATCAATAGAAGGGTAGAATCAAGATCATGTGAAGTATTAGTATCGCTTTATAAAGCCTTAGTAAGAAACATTAGATAAAAACTAATCGAGGAGAGAAGCAGCCTAGAACTCAGGGGAGTATCCCTAATGCTGAGAACAATTACCCAGTGGAATGGCATGCCTTCAGTAGTTGTGGGTGCTCCAACGACGTACTGTAGGTTTTAAAGAAGAGATTGGACAACTCGTTGTCTAAAATGGTATAGGGTATCCTCCTTGAGCATGGGGTTGGGCTAGATGACCTTAAAGGTCACTTTCAAATCTGTTATTCTCTTACTTAGGCAAACAGCAGCTTCCTGATACTTCCAGATGCTACCTCGACGACTGATAGCAACAGGAGAAATGAGAGGCCTCTGTTGTGAGATCACTTCCTCTGATTTCTTTCCCCTCAAATATCACTTAACTGACAGTGGCCATCCCATCACAGTATCTGAACTGGAACTTGCAATGTAAAAATGCTTTGCCAAGTAGTTATTTGCTTCTCTTTTTTTGCTCATCTCTTATCCCTTAAAGGCTATACCTTTTCAATTGTAAGGCAATGAGCAGGGACAACTGATATTCATAACTCTGTTTTGTTTCTTAGTGCTTTCCCTCCATTATGGTATGGCGAAAACTCAATTCAATGAAAAAGCCAACCAATATATGTCCAGAATACTGAGTGGCTAAATTGTTGGACTTTGACTGGAGAAGTCTAAGTTCAAGTCCCCTTTCGTCCATAGATTTCAGTAGATGGTTTCAATCTGCTTACTTTCTCTTAGTCCTAAATATAAATCGCAACACTATTTTGGAGATCAAATAAAATTAGGGGAAACCTCTTCTTGTAAGACACCCTGAGCTCCAAGAGAAAAAGCTGGCTATACATTTTTTTTTGTTGTATATCAGTTAATGGTCCCCTCTAGCTAACAACAGACCCATAACAAAGTGAGTACAACCAAAGGTTGGGGAGTAATTAAAATACACTTCACCATAAGAATTAGAAACTTCATACCGTACTTGGCTAACAGATTAACAGAATTAGAAGGAACCTTGTAGGTTATCTAGTCCAACCCCCCACCTCATTCAAGCAAGTGAGCCTACATTATTTCTGACAGATGGCTGTCCAGTCTCTCCTTGAAAGCCTCCAGTGATGAAGCTCCCATAACTTCTGAAGGCAAGCTATTCCTTTGTTTGATTGCTTTCACTGTCAGAAAATTTCTTCTTATTTCCAGTCTGAATCTCTTCTTTTTCAATTTCCATCCATTGTCTGGCCTTCGGGTGCTTTGGAAAATAGCTTGACCCCCTCCTCTCTGTGGCAGCCCCTCAAATATTGGAACACTGCTATCATGTCTCCCCTGGTCCTTCTCTTCACTAGACTAGCCATGCCCAGTTCCTGTAACCGTTCTTCATATATAACTTACAGTCTACAGGCCCTTAAATATCTTAGTTGCTCTTCTCTGCACCTTTTGCAATGTGGTGACCAAAACTGTACACCATATTCCAGATGCGGTCTTACTAAGACTTTATAAAGGGTACTAATACTTCATGTGATTTTGTTTTGTTCCAAATATTAGAACATTGCTATCACGTCACTCCTGATCCTTCTCTTCATTAGACTAGCCATGCCCAGTTCCTACAACTGTTCATCGTATGTTTTAGCCTCCAGTCCCCTAATCATATTGGTTGCTCTTCTCTACACTTTCTAGAATCTCAATATCTTTTTTATAGTGTGTGATATATATATATATATATATATGTATGTATATGTCACACACTATAAAATACATACATACACACACACACACATCCAGACATCCATACATCCAACGTTCCTTAAAATATGTCAAATGAAAACTTATTTATTACTTTCATATTTCTTCCAAAACCTTTCAAGGGACTTTATATATATAAAATGTAGTGCACAGACACACACACACACACACACACACACACACACACACACACACTTGGAGAAGGTTTGCTATCCAAACTTTTATTAAGCAGATGTAATTTTGCTTAGGTTCAACAAATGGCAGCATTGAATGTCTTTAAATCAGGAAATATTCTGGCAGACCCATTGTTGCTTTTCTAAAGAAACATTTTACTTCTTTAAATATTTTGCAAAAAATCCCTGTTTGTCTACTGTAGAAATATATCAGTCAACCAAGACATACTGATGGAAATAATATTTGAAGAGAAACTAAATATTATTACTAATTAGCAATGTACCTTTTATTAGTCTCTTTGGTCTTGGTAGGCAAGGATTTGGGTAAAAAAAACTTCATAGACCAAAATAAGAAACAATAAACCCAAGAAAGAAAACAGAACAGTTCTCAGTTGACTAGTCCTGCTTTCCTTGTCGTTCTATGCGAAGCATTCCATTATGGGTAAAAGCTAAATATGTATGGCCTCATATTCTATCTCTGACACTTCAGAAACAAACATTCAGACAAATATTGTGTATCATAACCATGTGTGCTCGTCCTATACAAATCATCATATGGCATCTAAATGACTGCATGACAGAAAAATATACGATAAAATGTTCTAAATAAAATATTTTGTATATTTTTTTCTTAAATCATATTGGGTAAATTTTAAAGACTCTTCTGTCTTTCGATTGCAATTATTTCTTTAAAATTTTAATTATCACCAAATAATTCTTGCAGTTTCTTTATTCTCTTTCTAGATTCTATATGTGCCACATCAACATTTACATTCCTACAATAATTTTTGCCTTTAGGGGAGGTTAAAGTTGCAATTGCTGGACTTATTATTGTTCTTGTGGAATTCCATCTTCTTATCAAGCTCTAGCTTATAATAAATGTCCTTTTTTGTCTTCTTTGGTATCCTCATACCATCAATATCTGTGAAGTTGGTTGGCTACATTGGCCTTCTAATCTTCAGGGATTTTATCCATTCAACTATCCATGAAAAACAGCTGTTATGAAAACATAATTTAAAATTTCAGAGAACATGGCCATCTCTGTCTTTTAAATATTCTTCTTGGCCAATGTTAAATGTACATAAGATATACTGAGATTTTGGCTACACATGTTGTCTATTTGAAAATGTTGCCAAATACTTTTTTTGAGGAATTCTTTAGATGCAAATCTCAAAACTTTAAAAGAAAAATAAACAAAGAATACTTATTTTGTTTTATCACCTTATTATTTTCTTTTATTTTTAAAGAGTGGGTGATGATTATATCAGACAAAATTACAAAATGAGTAATAGTAATATCTCCCAAATTCTCCTGAATGAAAAATCTATGGTAGGAGATTAGATATTATCTCATAGACTATGACTAGAGACATCTTGATAAGATTTTACCTCAATCTAATTGCCAAGTAGAATGGAATAGCGTATAAGATTAATTTGGCCAGAGTTTACATGCATATAATTTCCTGGTTATTATATATTAGTTAGTTAGTTGATTAGTTGGTTGGTTAGTTAGCTTATTATGTACTTTATTTATTTATATCCCACCTTTATTATTTTTACAAATAAATCAAGGTGGTGAACATATCCAACACACCTTCATTCTCCTATTATCCCCGCAACAAGTCTGTGAGATGAATTGGGCTGAGAGACATTGCCTGGGCCAAGGTCACTCAGCTAGCTCATGGTCTCTTGCCTTTTAGCCAGGTGCCTTAACCACTAGATCAAATGGCTCTAGTCTATATCATTTGTTTCCTGCAATTGTGCCTTTTAAAAAGAGACAATGTCTGAAGATACAAATCATAGCTGTCTGAATTCCAACTGAAAGAGCTTATTCAAACTTTAATTCAAGAATCTAAAGGACTATGGTCCATCTGCTAATTGCTTTCAAATCTAAGTCCTAATGCAGGAGCTAACATCCCTACAAAAGTCCAAATAACTTGGAATTTAAGTACCTAGGAGTAGTTTATCATTTTTTACTTTTAAGTAATCTGTCAACACTTTCATTATATTGCACTTTTTATTGCTGAGATTATAGTCACACAATTTCCAGCTAGCAAACATTCTTCCTCATGGAGATACTGTATCTGCCCTTGTACTGATGGTTCAATTAAATCTGCTCTGCATATGCTGCTCCGTTGCCTTTTTAGTAACAATATTTAACCAAGACTTATCTTTCTTCTGTTCCTACATGCCCCAATTATTTTGAGGAATGTTAATCCCATCTAATCAGATAAGAAATGCTTTATAATATAGCAAAGTTCAGTATAACTGTTTTGAATGTGCATAACCAACCAACCATTGCTTCATATAATGACTTTTCTCATACTGTCCTATCTAGCCTATTCTCCTCTCTTTTTATATTTATTTATTTATTTGTTGGAATTTGTATGCCGCCCATTCCCGAAGGAATGGCTTCCATCATTCTAATACTTTATTCTAATAACTATTTCAATATGTTGCAGTATTAAAATATTCATAGGAATATAAAGCAATCAGTAAATACATACTGAATGAGGTATGAAGACCGTATATAGGTGGCCCAATCCAGGTAATAGTGTGATACTACAAAAATGCTCTGATATACATGGGATATTTAACATTCAACATTTTTGAGTGAATGCAGAAAATATATTGATGTCACAGTAGAAAATGCAAAACAGTTTAGCAATGTCTGTGTAGGCAATTGAATATCTACATAGATTTTCATTAGATTACATATCTCATTCCAAATTACACTACAGACTATAAAGAGCAAAATTGTTCTTTATAATGAGTAATAGTCAATTCAACTAGATAGCCATTACTGATGATTATCTGTCCAGCACAGATTATGTATAGGAGAAATAAATATTCTCTCCCAGGCTGCTCTTCTTCACACAGCATGCATATTAAGTCCGAATTATTGAAATGGTATTTATGTATTGGTAACTGTGAAAGATCATAGCTCAAGATAATTATAACAGAAGTCTTCAGTTCTGGGGAGGAAAAAATCTTCACCATCTGGTTTAGTTTGATTCAATTTGCTAAGGTTCAATTAAGAAACATGTTTAAGTCAACAATATCTCTGTCTCTCTTTTTCTGTGTCTTTCTCTCTACCTGTGTCTCTCTGATTCTCTCTTTCACTTTCAGTTAAATCAAATGTAGACAGCTTTATTCTCCCTGGATCATGTTTAGAGATATTTTGGTTATTTGTGCAAATAATTCTGAAAAATATGTGTGTTCCCCATTTAGTCTACATAAGGGCTTGTGAGAAAATATGATTGATACTTTGAGTTGCAGTTACTCTTAGCATTTCAGTATATTTCAAACAACTGGAGAATTTTATATATATTCTGTTGGAATGATACTTTTTAATGTACATTTTCCTATTTTTTATTGCTTTTTTTTTCCTGAATAGATTCCTCAGTATCTATTTTCCTATAAATTCTCTGGATGTTATGGAATTACTTCAGAATATTTTGCTAAACTTCATAATGTCTGAAGTGTAAGTGGAAAGTTTGATGAAAGTAACTACCAATAAGGATATAATGTAAGCAACATGTCCTATATGTGGATTTGTTTGTAAATTTAGTATGAAATCCAAACTGATAAATATCCAGGTTTTTAAATTTTCTATATCTGAGATAAGTTGAGATGTTCACCTGCTACTTTGGAAATCAAAGAATCCTGTACTGTATACGTGTGTCCCAGAAAGTTAGAGAGAGAAAAACATAGACAACATGGAAACTTTATCTCAATTGAAAGAAAATGTGATCATATCAGAAAGGTGTCCAACATCTTCAGAATGTGGCCCTTAGTGTATCAGGATGTAAACTAAAAGAAAAAAAGTTATACTATATGGAACAGAGGAACAGAAAAATAAAATGTGACTAGTAAAAAAAATAGGATTTTAGTCATGTATATCAATTTTCTCTGTCTACGGGCAATGTTGAGTAAAAATCTGATTCCATAAGATAAGAGGAGATGGAATCAAAGGATGAAGTTGTCATTGGTCACCACCATGTTTCAGTGGAAGAAATCATTGTTCCTATTAGTGTTCTAAAAGAGTTAAAGAAAAGAACTTGCTAAAATTATTTCAAAGGACTTATATATATTTTAAAGGATTTTTGTCCACTATAGAATAACAAATTAAAGTATATTACCAAATATGAAAAGGAAGTGAATCAAAACCTAAACACATGGTTTATGCCACTGAACCTGATATTAGGAGGGTAGGGATTGTAGCAGTTGCCTCAGTCAGCAGACACTAAAAGGAAATGATGAAACCCCCAACAATTCTTTC
>JANHJO010008860.1:0-13662 GCA_032468235.1 Pseudoxyrhopus heterurus | reverse complement strand
CTATGTTAATGCAGTTTTGGATTGCATTGGCTTTTTTGGCTGCTGCCACACACTGTTGACTCCGATTTAATTGGTTGTACTTACCATATAATCTCTGAATTCTTTGTTTGTCGTCACTTGGGAGACGGAAGAACCGTGGGTCACTGTAAGTATGTGTTGGATACATCAAAGAGCCAACAACATTAGAATGGTTAAGTCCTAAAGAATGACCAAATTCATGTGCAGCAACAAGGAACAGGTTGACTTTTAAAACAAAAGAGAAGAAAAATGTGTCAATTAGCAGAAACTAATATATGGCCTCCTATAGCCCAAGACTATACTTACTGCCTTTTCAGGGCTAGAACTCCATTTGACTCTCATGACAGGGGCCAGGACAAAAATAAAATTGGATTTTATCTAAGTATAATATAAAATATAATTTATATTTCCAGTTGTAGAAACATTACAATTCAGGGGCAAATATGTCAGAGGTCTTTAGGTATCACTTGGTTGCTAGATTGTGATTGATTACTCTTTGTTTATGACGTTAATGGTCTTGGCAGTAATTTTCATTATGAAACAGATGAGCAATAACCTCAAATGGTTGAGTGACTTACCTCTGTTATACTCTGACCATTTCTTTGCTTTATTAAAATGTACATCTCCCCCAATTCCTGGTCCAGGAAAGAAAGCATGAGCCAAAATTCTTTTGGTCCTATTAAAATGTTCTAAATTTGAAATATAACATATAAGCCATCAATGTATAAGACGGTAGTTTAGGAGCATTATGCTGCTATTTTCAACAACCTTACGTAGACTTATTCCCTTTTTGTGATTTTCACTATCCATATAATCATGCAATATGAACATGGGCCCATGGTGACAATGATATAGTGATAACCTCTGGTACAAGACTTTCTGAGCTTAAATCAGGTCTCCAAAGCGTCTCTCAAGGTGTGAATGATGGTTCCAGGGGGAGGAAGATTGGAATGTTAACTAAACTAATTGTTTGGGAATCTTTCCCAAGCTACCTATTTGTTAATGAATATAATTTTGAAACAGAACCGTATCTCTAATATAATCATATATTAACTAAGAGATATCCCTTGATTAAGGATTTTTCATTTTTGCCTATGTGTGTTATTTAAGCTGGAAAGAGATCAAAAATTCTTAGGAACATCATATTCAGATGCAAGAATCCAAGCAGATGGCAGCAAAAACTTACATAAATAGTTACTCTCTGCTTCTATCTAGTGGCCATCTGAATTTTTAAACCCAGCTATGATAGCTCTTGGATATCAGAACTGTAGCCAGTGATTTTGATCCAAACAGAACTCACAGAGAGGAGCAAGCGGTCAGAATCAAAAAACAATGATGCCAAAACAGCAATAATTTTTAAGCCTGGGCTAATAAATCTGTGAAATGATCTGAAGAAGTGGTGAAAGAGGAAGCCAGCATAGAACTGGAAAGACTCTTCAGTCAATGAAACAATGACTATATAACCTTTGCTTCAACACATGCAGTGAAAAGGGGGATCCCACCTTGGTAATTAATCACACTTATTATTATTTATCTGGTCATATGGTCAACAAAATCTGCCTTCCTTCAACTTGGTGTGACATCCTTTCAGGTTTTTGAAAGATGTTCTCCTTCTTCTCAAGATTAAACATATCCAGTTCCATCAATAACTCCTGACAGGATAAATATTTAATTTTTTAACATCATCTCAGCAATCTTTCTGTGAACCTATTCCAGTGAGCAATAGCAAAGTCTTATATACTGCCCCATTGTGCTTTACAGCATCCTCTGGGTGGTTTATAATGTAAGCATTATTTGCATATTACTCCAACAATCTTGGTCCTCATTTTACCAGCCTCGGAAGGATGGAAGGCTGAGTCAACCTTGAGCCCTGTCAGGATCGAACTCCAGGCGATGGGCAGAGTTTTCCTGCAATGATGCATTCTAACCATTGGGCCCCCAGGGCTCTTCAGTTATCTGAAGTTTTTTTAAAAATGGAGTCTACAGCTGGATGACCATTTGAGATGAGGTCTGACCAACACAGATTAAAGTAGAACTACTATTTCCCATGAATGATTTCAATTTAAACATCAGCCCTTCTAGGGAGGAAAACACCCTCTGGATTATATATACTCTAGTCAACCTGGACTCTTTGAATGTGATCAGTGAAAGCAGAGAGAATTTAAATTATGCTTCAGAAGGGATAGGAATCATGTGAAAAATGCATATTTGAGAGCTAGTTGATAAAAAGAGGCAGCCTTACCACCAGGTGCAAAAGATATTTCAATGTCAGCAGGTCTGTAAACTTTCTGGAACCTCAGCGGAGTCACATCACTCCAAACACGGAATGCCTTTGCTATGGCTGCCTCTACCGTACTTCGTGGCAAATCTGGAGTGTAATTTTTAATCCTTTAAGTAACAAAGAATGACAAAATATTACTATGCAAGAAATCATGTAACCAATAAGTTATTTTTATTAAAAAAAAACCCTTTAAATGGTAATTAACCTGTATGTGAGCACTTTTTTATTCCAGGGTCTTATAGCTTTTTGTACTTCAGAGCCATCTGAGACTCCACACCGAGGCTTTTTCATTACATTTAATGTATCTTTATCCATTTTCCCGGTGACAGCCAAATGGAAGAATCCTTGCATTTCTCTGAGCCGTTCTTGGAGGCTGTGGCCATTTTTATGAAATGTTGGGTAGAATTTGTCCAGATAAACCTAGATCACGAGAAAGGAAAATCATAAACATTTCATGCATCTTTTGTACCATGCTATTTTTCTGAATGCACAGAAAGGAATGTTTAATCTATATGGTGTACAGACAGCTTTGACCTACAACAATTAGTTTAGTGATTGTTCAACATTACAACAGCACTGAAAAAAGTGACTTATGACCCTTTTTCACACTTACAACCATTGCAGCATCCCCATTGGTCATGGGATCAAAAATCAGACGCTTGGCAACTGGCATGTATTTATGTATCTCTATCCTGCTATAGACTTGATACTAATAAATGGTGCTATATTTATTTACTCTGTACATTATATTGTACAGTAATTGGTGATTTCCCACCATTTTCATCCTTTCCCACCAAACACCGCCGGGTAGTTTTCATTTACTCTGGTGGCTCCTCTCTAAAGCAACAGCGAAACTTTAATTGATATCCTCATGGAAGAGGCAATATAATCATCCAATAAGGATGCCAGCTGGGTCATTTATAGAGCTGTAAACTAAACACATCATGTGAGCTGAGTGACCATATAAATTTGACAAATAAATAAATAAAAAATCATGGAAGCCTGCTATAGAATTCTTTCACCAACCGGTGGGTAGACCACTCAATCTTTGAGATTTCTTCCAGGTTTAAAGTTCTGGTTAATCATGAGAACTAAACAGAAGAAGACTGTTCCTTATTCCTGCTAAACTTGCCAATTTCTTAAATCACAGATTGATTGATTGATTTTGCTTTTGACACCATAAGTGATAATTAATAGAAAGAAAAAGACTTGTGACATCAAAATAAAAATAACTTCTCTTTCTCTCTCTGTGTCTCTGTCAGTGTTTTTGGAAATGCTTATGTTAAGTTGAAATGTCTGTCATAGACTTTGCATATATACGGTATTATGCACTTCCTAAACAATAATGGAAAGAATAGGATAGAAATATTCATTAGAAAAGCATGGGATAAGTCAGCACACGGATGGAATACCACCATAGAAACCAACACATATCAACTTGAGTAGCATGATGGGGGGAAAAGGCAATGTTAATGGATGCAGAAATAACACATTATGAATGCACAACATAGATTTATATTACCTAAGTAAATAATTAATTTAAAAATAATAAAATTCAGGATAGCAGCAGACTCATCAACCTAGTGATGATATGAAGTTTTGATGGAACTTACTTGTAGAAGTTTTGTGTCTTCAGCACTTGGTCCAACTGCAGCATCAGGAACTATTGGGACAGCAAATAAAGAAGGCAGAAAAACTGTGGCACAGATCAGGATGTACTTCATCATGACCCTAATTGCAAACTCAGTGCTCAAGGAGAAGACTTTAGATCTGTGATGCTTGCCACTCAAGGATCACATACGGTATTTATAGAGGACCAATAGGTTTTGCTGTTAGTTCTGTAATGACTCATTCTGCTGTACTCTGTGGTTCTGTGAATTTATGTAATATTTTAAACAGTTTATGTAATATTTTGAACAATTCCACAATATGTGAAATCCTCCCCCCACCCCACTAATGCCAGTCCTACCCAGGAAGAAGCCATCTACATCATTCTTGGATTACTCTCTTTTATGACACTAAAAGCACAGAAAAAACTGACTTCTTAAATTGAGCTAGATATATTTCTTTATTAGGAAGAATGGGTGAAATTTACTCAATAAAAATTCACTGAGCTCTTTCAACCTAACCCACTTCACAAGATAATTGTTGTGGTGGTGGAAATACAAGACAGAAACATTCAAGGAACGTTGCCAAGAAAGGAGGAGGCTGAAGTCATAAACAGCTGGGCTGCAACAATTTGGACAATCACAAGATGGCAGCCGTAAATATTAGGTTTTGATAGTCATAGGAAAAAATATTTGTTATGGTATAGGACTCAAGTTTGTGTGAGATAAAGAAACCGGTATAGAATCAGAGCCCTGTTAGTTGGCTTACAGTGATTTTCTACTTTGTATCCATAAACAAAGAAAATATTGCAAAGGTAATATAAGTAATTTAATAGGATTATTCAGTTTCACTTTTTCTCACATTCAATTTTTTTAAAATATCAGTGTCAATTCTACTCCTGAAGTATTTCTTCATCGTTAAGCAGCTTAAAACTGCTGGAAAATAAAAATGAATCCTTTAATTGAATGAAATAAAAACAAATCAAATTATTTTTCCCGTTCTTCACTGGCCTCCTGGATTAAAGCTGTTCCAAGCATACTGACATTTTCATCTGCCACAGAAGAGCTAATGACCTCATGGAAATCCATTGGGAAGGATAATAAAAGACAAGATGCAACTCATGACCATGAAACTGTGACCCCTGTTTTACATGTATTGTTCTGCATGATCATGTTAGAAAATTAAGTGTTGGAAATCTTCAGGATCGTGAACATAGCTAAATGCCTTAGATTGCTTACAATATCATATTAAACTATGGTTAATTTAATTGCGTTGCTAACTTCCAATGGTGTTGTGTTCTCATTTAAGATTTTCTTTATTTCCTCTGGGACTATAGGGAATTCGGCTTTCTCTAAATGGTTCTTACTTGCCTCCTTCGGAATTGCCTCTTTCTCATATAATTTACTAAAAAAAGTTTTGGGCTAGTCTTTCCCCCAAAACTCATTTAGGTAGTTCTTTTCCCTGTTTTCGTCTATCAGCACATGTATCCTTTTTTTTCCTTTTTCTTTGTTTAGCCTATATGCTAGCCATCTTCCTTTTTTGTTGGCATGCTCAAAATTTTTTTGCTTTGCTGTTTTAATCTTACATGCCAGTCAATCCTGTTCCGCAGTTCTCAATTCATTGTTTGTTAAATCATATTTCTCTTTTATCTTTTGGTCTCCAGGGTACTTTAGTAAATCCGTCTCTAATTGTTTAATCTCCTGGAGGAGTCGGCTATGATGTTGTGCTTTTTCTCTGCTTTTTCTAATCGAGTATTTTGTCACTAGGCCTCTTAAAAAGGCTTTTGCCGTGTCCCATGTGTTCTGGTGCGATGTTTCCTCATTTCTATTTTCTTTGAAAAAGAACTCCAATTCCTTTTCCATCTCTTGTAGCAGCACTGGATCCTTGAGAATACTAGTGTTCATGATTCATCTTAATTTCTTTCTACCACCTTTCCATCTTAGAACCATTGGGTTATGGTCTGCCCACACGTTAGCTAAAATCTCCACCTCTCTGATATCCATTTTCAATTCCGATGTCACCCATTAAATTATGGTTAATTTAATAACGCTAATTAAGAATTGCTTAGAGGATCTTCAGAATTTCTTCTAATTATGTGACTCTAAATTTCTAAGAGAATAATATATATCAAACATAATGTTGACAGCCAAATACAATAATTTATAATTGACTATACAATATAGTTTACTATTCCTTGAATACATAATGTCATTCAAATATGCTTGTTGGCTACCATAGCTTTAATGTTTGGTGCATTTTTGAGATTCTGAAGAAAGTTGGAGTTAGAATAGGCAATTGTTCACTTTTTTTTCAAATATTTCAAGTTCAGTTGGTTGAATTTTAGATTTTTTTAAAAAAAATATTCACTGTAAAGGTTTTATGCACATTGTGTTATGCCCATTTCTCTATGCTTATTTTTGTTTGCAATCTTGCAATTTTTTTCTCAGCTGAAGGTAATACATAGCTGGCGTTGAGAGAATTTGGAAGGCTATTCAACTGAATTAATATCTGGATTGCATTGCATTGCAATTGTGTTGGAAGCACCGAGGCATTTCTGAGTTGAAAGGATTAACTGGTGATATCACATTGCCCAGGGGACACCCAATATCTGGATAGGCGTATTGATAGACAAGACTTGAGAGGAGTAATGGCCAATGACTTCCATGTGGTGGCCAAGAATGCTACATAGAGATGTCTACAAAGTCACTGGAGATCCACTTCTACTTATTTTTGGCAACAATTTTGTTTGTATGTTATACTAATGAATATATATGTATTTGATAGATTTTTTTTCTTAATATGCTATTTGTTAATTATTGCTGAACCTCAATGTACAATTTATAGGACTATTTATTTCAAAGGACAACTAATAAAATACTTATTACTTTCAATTGTTGTAATAGTCTGAAAAATATAAAAAAACTTTTATAAATTAACCTTTAACTGCAAACTAAACAAATATTTGTGCAATGTCTACCAGAATCTAACACTAAGAGTATACATCCAGTTTCTTAAGCACTTTCCTTTTTTAACACTTAACTCATTCATAAAATCAAGTGAGGTCATATGCTGAAGTAGGCATTCTAGCATTGCAGTTCCAAGGAAAAGCACAATTTGACAAAAGCTGCATGTCTGAAATGATCAAATCTGGCAAGTGGTCATTAAAGAGTGAGTTGTCCAATATTAAACGTTGAAGATGGAATCTAAAATAGGTGGACTATATGGGGATCATATTACTTGTAAGAGTATCGCTGCTTCACGTATATTGATTGTGAAAGACTGGAAGAAGCAGAAGTTGTGATTTCAAGAAAGCAGGATGAGGAAACTGGCTGAGGATGCCAATTTCAAAATGTTCATGTTATGTTTCCCATGTTTGCCACTGTGGGAAGACATCATCATTGTTCTTGATTAATGAACTCATTTATATTAAAACAAGTTAATTTTTCTATGTTCATCTTATTTCCCAATTTCTTTAAAAATAGGAAATAAAATGTATCATAGAAATGCTTCTTGATATTGGGGTTAAAAAGAGGTGAACAGATATTGTAAAGACTGTGATATAAAATTTATATCACTGGATGATATTAAGTCAGGGAGATTATCCAAAAATGTAGGGAATTCAGCTTTTGGTATCTTTTGGGAGAAATATGAACAGGATAATTGATAAAAGAGGATATTTGGGGTTGAACTGTGAGGACCTTGGTGATCTCTGAGCTTGGTTGTTTCCTTGCAGATGTTTCATTACCAAATTAGGTGACACCAGTGCAGGAGAACATGAGAATGCTTTGATGCTCACACTTTTCTGGTGAGTATCAGAAAGGGGTGGAGCTTTAGTTATGTTACTACTGAGGGTCTTCTATCATCCAGTTTCTTGAGAGGATGCTGCATTGCTTGCTTCATCAAGCAGTGTGGAAGGAATGCTTCACACCAAACTTGGCCAAAACAAACCTTCCTTTGAAGCTTTGCACAACCTGATTAGATGTGCCCCAAGATATTCAAATCAAGAGCTGTAGGGAAAAGCAAAAATCAATGAAGCCCTTTCTAAAGACAGTTTTGTTTTAGAATGACTTTAAGTTTTTTTTTTGGAAGGGGGAGAAGAGATGGCAGAAGACGTTATCCTTATGTCCTACAATGGAAAGCCAAGAATAAGCTGGGTCTGGAGATGTTTGGGGAAAAAACAACAACTCAACAAGTCAATTTTGTTTAATCTTCGATGCTACACAGGGTCAATCCTATTTAGTCCTTGGAAAGGAGACCATTTGGAAAATGATGGGTAAACCAGAAAGACCCAATACATATTAGAAACCAGTGATGATAAACTAATTCCAGAAAGCTGCCAAGAAAAACATTCTTTGTAGTTTATTGGCATTCTGAATTGTGAGGAATAATTCAGTCAAGTTCACTTGGACTGAAATAGTTAGAACATTATTTTGGAATGTATGAAGAAGAGGATGTAATAGGATGCCTGACAATATTTTTTACAAACAACCAGTGAAAGTGAGTACACCATGTTTATAATAGTGCATGTTAACATAAGGACTTACCTCATTCCTTGTTCTTTTGAAGTTAAAATCTGAGGAACTTCTGGTAATGCCCATTCTGAATGAGGAGATGAATTATTCTACCATATAAGGAAATACAGCCCAGTTCTCTGTAACCTAGATAGGCCTGAGTTGTTACTAATCCATTCTTTTTCAGCTAAGATTTCAAGAAAATCAGCAAGATGTAAGCAAAAAGGGTTATTTGGAGAAGAATCATATCTCTATACCAAGATCAAAGTTTGAGGGTGAAAAAGTAAAGTAGAAAACAAACAGCAACAAGCGAAAAACAATTGCTTTGTGGCAAAACAAATTTTTCATTGGACATAGTTTGAATTTGAAATGTGCTATGTTTAAGGAAAACGTAATTATAATAAGATGTATAATTTACATTTGTTGTATTTATTCATTCTTTATTTATTTGTTATATTATTTGTAGCTTGCTCTAATACCCTCAGAACCTTAATATTGTTCAAGGAAGTTTAAAGCAAAAATCAGCAATACGCTTCCTTCAAATTTTCAACGAATGATAAAAAAAATCTTCATAGGTGCCCTGCTAAGTAAATCAAGGGCCAACTGCTTTACTTAGTTTGTGAAATGCCAAGGAGCTAGATAGGGCAATCTATATTTCCAGGGGAAGTTCTGCATAATATGTGTGGGGGGCACTACTGAGAAGTGTGTTACATAGTCCATGTGTCTCATAAGAAAGGGGAAGGAGGGAGCCAGTAATAGGCCCCTTCCATGACCCAACTGGTTGGGAAGATTCAATTCTAGTTAGACATTGACTGATGTATCATAGTTACATTCTGATACAGTTATATGCTTCTACAGCATTTTCCATAAGGTCCAGAAGCTGGCTTAGAACCAATGCAGTGGACTCCAAAATACATATTATTCTGATCTGTTATTCCACTAGGAGTCTCTCCGTTTTTTTAAAAATTTACTTATTCAATTTCTATAATTGCCCAACTCAACCAAATGACTTATTTTGTATCAGCTATAGCTTCTAGTCCATTTGATAAAAAGCATCCACGAAGGAGACCTAAAACAAGATGGATCAATGACATCAGCAAGTATTGCAGACCCAATTGGCCAAAGAAAGGTGAGGATTGTATTGGTTGGAAACATGCAGAAGAGGCCTTCATTCTGCAGTGGGTAGACAATGGCTAAAATGATGATGATGATTCTCTTGGCAATTGTTTGATAAATTAATTCTTGTTCAATGATAGCTGAAACTACCTCAAAAATTCCAGAGTGAGTGTTCCCACAAAAAGATGAGGTTCTAGTATGTCTGTGAAAATACTGGTGAATGAGATTTGAATAAAAGTATTAGGAATGAAGTCGAACAAAACCTTGAAACAAAATTTACATCAAGTTTCTTTATACTACCGGTTTTCCTGGGTAAAATTAGGACCTCGGCTTATACTCGGGTCGGCTTATAAGGTATATATGGTAAGTATTTTTTAAGCTTTGGGCTTTTGTATTATTATGTACTATTTCCATTTTTTATTATTTAGTAAATAGATGTATTCATCTCATTGAAATTCATGGCCTATCCCCAATCATAATTAAGTAGTCTGGAGGTTGCCTATCCCTGAGTTGGCCAGCATTGACATGGAGAGACCACCGATCTGATTTATATAAGACTGCTTCCTATATATTTGGTTTATTTATTTATTCACCAAGGAACTTTGCGGAAAGATTCATAAAAATCACAGCCCCAAATGTTTATCTTAAAAAGTGTGAAAAACCTGTGGCCCTAACCCAAACCCTCCAAACCGTAGCTGAACTATAGCTTCCAGCATTCTTTGCTGCTAAGAGTTCCCATTCAACATATGAAAGGTCTTATCTTTGATTTAGGTAATATGTTGTGACATTATTGATGTCCTGATATGTGGTCATTGGCATCTCTGTGAATTGCAAATTGATAGCATCAATGATATCTCAAAAAAAATTATTTTGACATTCATTTCCCCAAAAACTGTAACAGTGATTATAAACATATTTTGATAAGCAGCAGACTAGTGATAATGTAATTATTTAGAAGAAATTAAATAATGCTTTTGGACCCATCAATTAAAGAACATCATCTAGCTGATCCCAGGAAGTCTGTCTCTTCTTTGTGGTGCCCTCTGGAAAATCAGGCTACCTGAGGTTACATTGGCTCCAATTCTGCTGATTTTATGAGAAGCACTTAAGACCTGGCTGTTTGCCCAGACATGAGAAGTGAAACATCTTCAAAGAAAAACAGAAAGTCCAGTTGCCTCTCGAAAAAACACCTATGGGAGTAAATATGATCTTTACATCAGGACAGGGTAAGATGGTCAATCAAGATTTTGGTGGCAGCATCTAATAATTTTAAGATCACATAGCATTGAAAGGATGATGCAGCAGTATCATACATGTGAGCATCATGGTGAGGCTGTTTTCATCAAAATGAGGAAGATGTATCATGCTGCCAGCTCCATTGGGTCTTGCGTGCAATGTTGCAAGCCATATTGGAAAGGGTGGGCCTGGTATTGTGATGCCATATTGCTGCTTGTGTCATTCTGATTCTCCTTTGCCTCCCCTGTAGCAGGGGTGTCAAACTGGATTTCTTCAAAGGCCGGATCAGCATTGTAGTTGTCTTCCATGGGCCAGCCGGGGTGTGTGGGGGGGAGAGACAGGATGGGCGGCAGATGGGATGGACACCTCCTGCAGCACTCTGCTGGCCAAAACCAAAATGGGGAGCGGGAGGCCGTGTGCAGGCCCCCTCGCTCCCCGTTTTCAGCCTGGACGGCCTCCTGCAAAACTCTGCTGGCCAAAACAGGACACAGGGAGGCCACACATGTCCTCTGCACCCCATTTTTGCTGGCAGAGTGATGCAGGAGGTCATTCAGGCTAAAATGGGCCACGGGGGTACTGCGTGTGTCCCCCTTGCCCCATTTTCACTGGCAGAGGCACCGCAGGGTAGTCCTTTGCTATTTCCAGGCTGGCCCTGGATCTAAGCACCTTGACTTTGACACCCCTGCCCTATAGATACTGCTACATGTGAGGCTGGGATTTACAAGGTTATTTTTGTTGGAGTTCCCCTCCCCCCCCCAAGATTAGGGTTTTACTATTGGAATTTGATGTGCAGATGAAGACTTCAAAGACTCTGCTGGTTTAGAGATTATTTAAGTTGAGGGGGGGAGATCACAATAGAGTTATGCAATATCCAGTTCTTACAGATTCTAAGAAGCCTGGTTTGGCCACTGTAACGTCAATCATCTGCCACTTGGTTTCCTGTCAGGAAGAAACACTTCATCTCTAAAAAGCTGCTTTTTTTTTTAAGCTTACTAATAAATTCAGGTGAAGGAAGCAGACATGGGAGTGTAACAATAAAAAGAAACATTCCAGTAATATCAAATTGCGTAGTAAGATGATGTCTGAAAGAATTAGGATTATATAAGAACCAAACTATGAACAATGGGAACTGCCCAACAAAGCCCATATATTCAGCGCAACACTGACAACAACTGCAACACCTAGAAGGAACTTGTGCATCAGAAAGTGTCTCTTTCTTACAGTTGAACATCTCTTCAGTTCTATGAATTCTGCTGTGACTCAGCTGTTTTGAGAAGAATGATCTAAAATGCTTCTACTTGCTCAATAAACCGAAATTAAGAAAATGTTTTTCCCATGCATCATGTTTGTACTAGCACACAGTGAATTATTTTACTGATTTGTTATGCATAGGTACCAGAGGTCCCCAAACTTGGCAACTTTAAGATTTGTGGACTTCAATTCCCAGAATTCCTCAGCCAGCTGTGGGAGTTGAAGTCCTTCAATTCTGGGAGTTGAAGTGCACAAGTCGTAAAGTTGCCAAGTTTGGAGACCTCTGGTACAGACTTTCCTTCAGGAGCTCCAGGTGACATATATGATGTGTTGGTTTTATGCTCCTGCCTAATTTTATTTTCACAGCACCTCTATAAAGGTAGATTGTGAGAAAGAGGCTGGTTCAAAATCGTCAGTGAGCTTCGGAGCTGGTTTTCTCCGGTTCTGTTCCAACACTTCAACCGTTAAATCACACATCAGAAGAGCTTATGACTTTTACTCTTATTGGGATTATGTAAACGCTTGTAAAATCATCACGTTTCCTGTTTAGAATTAGAGAAAATGCTCAATGAAAACCTATTAGATTTTGTGCATTTGAGCACACATGCAGATGAGAATGTATTGTATGCAAATGGAAAAATGGTTTCTTGCATTGGTGATCATATCATAAAATTCAGCAGATGGTGCAGAAGTGGCTGCACCATCAAAATCTCACTGGGGAAAAAACATCAGCTCTCTGTATGACTTGTAAACAGATTGTATAGGAACAAAATATTAAAGAGGTATGATTACAGGAAGTGGCATTAGTATTTAGGAAGGCACATTTGCCATGTCTGGAAATCTGACTGGAAAATTAAGAAACCAACACAGAACCATGAAATAGCAAACTTCTTCTGTACTTTTACTGAGAAAACAACATGGATATGTCCATGAAGCCATCCAGAGTCATGTCAGCTCAAGCAAGGCTTATCTTTTTAGAAAGTTTTGATGAGGTGGAGAAAGCAGAGTTGGGTAAAAAAAGAAAGCTTGATATTTAGTGTTTGCATTAATTCCAGCCTTATCTTTTGATAAAGTGAGATGAAGAATACCTTTAGTATGTGGGGTCTAGGTCAACTCATTACAGCCAACTCACCATATCCAACTCGCCATGGCCAACTTGCTGTAGCCAACTTGCCAGAGGACAATTAGCCATGGCCAACTCATCATGGGACCACTTGCCACAGGACAAGAGTTACACTAATATTGAAGAAATATTAAAATGAAATGTGAGTGACAAAAATTAAAATTATTTAACTATTTTAATTAATTCAATTGGATTGTTGAATGGTCCTGCAGTGAATTGTCTTGCGTCAAGTAGACTGTGGTGAGTTAGCCGTGGCAAATTGGCCCTGGTGAGTTGACCGTGGCAAGTTGGTTGTGGTGAGTTGGCTGCGGCTGTCCCATTCCGCAGTCTGTGAATTTAGTTCTTTCACACTTGACTAGCTGAATTTAGTTCTTTCACACTTGACTAGCTTAATATATAGTCCAATGTTTGGACTATATATTAAGCTAGTCAAGTGTGAAAGAATAATAGCAATAGCAATAGCACTGTATTTATATACCGCCTATCAGGGCTTGCAACCCTCTCTAAGCGGTTTACAA